>JAOBRG010149435.1:0-18601 GCA_027574985.1 Umimayanthus nakama | reverse complement strand
ATGCTAATTTCCTTTTTAAAGCCCCCCCCCCCCCCCCCGGATACTCAAAGTACAAAGGTTAATAAATGCCCCCAGGGCCTTCAAAGTAATAATATCATTTACAGTATCTAGTATAATTGTAATTCACCATGAACAATGTTGTATTAGAATGCAAAGAAGAGCGTGGCAGTGCTGTTGGTTGTGTCATCAGATGGAATCAAGGTCTTAAATCAAAATGGAAAGGTCAGTTTGTTAAGGAACATTTGTGGTTACATGAAAGTATTGCTCATATATCAGCATCTGTGCAAACAAGATCCAATACAGTCATGTGTAAAGTCAGTAAAAATTGTCTCTTGGGACGTACGGAAGACAAGTATTAAGCAAATTGATGTATATATGGTTAAGTGACAGTGTTGTGACAGCTGTATACTTGAGTTCTGTACTGTGACAGCAGTGTCCTAGATAGAACTGTGACAGAGATGGCAGCAACAGTGAGTGTGCCAGCAATGTAAATTGACATTGTTGCAACAACAATGACAATGACATTGCTCTAACACTACTGTGCACACAAGTGTGACAGCAGTGACAACTGACATCCCAATGGTAGAGGTGGTACTGGTACTACAGTTACAGCGATGTCAACAGACAGCACTGTGACAGTGATGATCACATTAGTGTGACAGCAATGTGCACACCAATGTGAATTACTGGCAACTAACAGCACTGTTGCAGCAATGTCAGTTGCCAATGCTGCCACACTAATGTGAACATTGTTTTCTTAGCACTCTAACTAGGTACCATACCACAGGCTGTAGTCACAACACTGTGCTCGTTTTTTGCTATCACTGAGCTGTGTACATGGTGTCCAACTGCTGTGAGATTCCTCTTGTGTGAGGCCAAGAAAAAAAAGTTGATGTTTCTCGTTCCCACTCGCTTCCCCTTTTTGCTGCCACCTCCTTTTTTACTATTTTTAATACAAACCCTTATATTGTGTTAGGAGTCGTTCAAAAAATGTACATTCAACTCTCAAACTCATCTCAACCAAGACGTGCAGACAAGGAATAGGAGTCATTACTTGCACATTGAGACAGACAGTGAACTTCCATATTTTTAATACATGGGTGCGAACATTCACTTAATTCCAATTGAGGTTCAAGTTAGAATATTATGTTAGCCAATTTTATACATATAGAGCAATTTATATTAATTCAATTGTTAGACGGTTTTCACATGCAGTAAGAACATGTACTGTGCGCATCTTTTCCCCCTGTAAAAGTTATTGTGGCTTGGGGCTCATAATATACCAATAAATAAGAAATAGTAAAAATAGTAAATAGTAATTTAGAACTGCCTGCCTCCTTTTTGAAAAGCGCCCGGTTGAGAAACATCTAAATCTTTTTATTTGGCCTAAGGAAACCGAAGGGGTGTAAAGTTTGGAGCTGAGAGAGGAATTTAGGAACTGATGTAGAGTTAAAGGTTGAGGGGTGAGAACCATCCAAACTAAGGAAAGTGTGTGTGGGCTTTTTAGAGTTTGGCCGAGAAATGACGTTGCCCAGGGGTTACATTGGGGACGGAAGTTGGGGGTTGAAGGGTGAAGGTTGTGGACCAGCTAGGGAAGGGGTGTATTTAGTAGCTAAGAGTTTGGCTGAGAAATCAGGTTGGGGCATTTTTGTAGGGATGATTGATGAGGGTTGAAGGGTGAAGTGTGTGATCCATGAAAATGGTAGTCTAAACTTAAGCAATATCTAATATTTCTACAGTGTTGGGATTATTCTTTTTCATGGTGCTACATCTGAATCCTAATTATACTTTGTTTTAGAAACTCTGTCTTTTTGTCCTCGGGTTCACCCAATCAGCTGTATTATCATTAATCCCTGCTACATAAAAGGGGGAAAGTTGAGGGAAAAGGGGATGTGGTGCCATTGAAATATAATTGAACAACTTTGTCAGTTTTAACTGACTGCATTTTAAAGTATGGCCAAGTTCACGACTGTGGCTGGCGAGAGTTTGGTAAGTGCGAAACATGCATTTCCAAACATACCAAAGGTGAATTTTAAACTTTTTCTCTATCTTATTTTCTGGAGCTCATAGTAAATGTGTGAATTCACAGCGGGTACGAATGGCACACGCTCTCCAGAGAATTTCCTATGCTACATGTGACCCAGACTTCCGGCTGTTTGCATACATGACCCATGACCCTTCGCCCACTGGTGTTGGGATCTACTGTCATGTTTTCATGACAACCAAACTTGCACAGGTATGCAGTTAACTACTAAGAATAACTCGCGTTATACTTGGTCCATAATATAAAGTGAACCGACGTTTGTGGCCATGCGTATTGATAAGGTTTGACAGCAATGACTAGGTTTTTTTTGTAGCTGGTGAAATGATCACTTTCAAACTCGGGACTTCAGCTCCCTATGGAGTCATTGCATGGTTTTCATTCACAGTTCCTATCCAGTTTTGTAATTTAATTAGGCGCTCCAAATTCCAACCATAGCCATTGGCTCAACTCAATTTTTTTGATCTGCAAGTTGGAATATTTAAACCGTAGTTTGACTGCACTCAACTTGACATCAGTTTACTCGGATGAAGGGCTATCGTCACTTTAAATGCAACCTTTAAGGCTACTGTTCACGTTGGAACGGTTCAAAATTTCGAAATTGAGGTTCTTGCAGAAAATAAAAACTATTAAATGAGCTTCTATTGGGAAAAAATGTAATAGTTTGCGAGATATGACGAACAACATTTTTTTACCGGAAGTGAAATTGTATGAAGTGCGGCGTACTTTAGGAGTGAATTTTTCGATACACATTTTTGCTAAAACTGCGACATCGCAAAGGATCAATGCTCCCCCAATTTTTAAGCTCATGCCGTCAAATTTAGCAAGTTCAGAAAACAATAGCAGAAGGTGAAAACTGTCCTTGCAAATTTTAGAAATCCGCTCCAATCATTTTTTATTACTCAATCAGGGCAGTTTTGTACGCTGCCGCAAATGAGGAATTTTCTTCAAATACCTGTAAAAAATTAACGAAACATTCAATTAGAAATCGCCAGGAAGGAATAAGAGTAAAAATTATGCTGCATCTCATAAACAAACTTAAAGTAGTTAAAATTGAAACTGACAACCGCATTGACGTCTAGAAGTGAAATAAACAGTTTGAACTATGATTTTGCATCCGTTTATAAATCAAAGTTTTTAAATAATTTTTTCCACCATCATTTAGATAATTTTATAAGCTTTCTATTGATATATAGGTTTGTGGGCATCCAATGCATATTGACGGAGTTACGTACGGAAAACTGAAAACACCGCTCAAGGTGAACAGTAATCTCAAGGCGAAAATTAGATATTCAACCTTATCAAGCTTTACTGATTAATCGATTATGTATCTAATACTTAAGTCAAATGTTTTTGTCTCAGTAAGAAGTTTTAACTTTGAGTTTGCTTTGCTTTATGTTATTTTGATTGGAAAATGTAGGTGAGGGATTTGACGTCGCTTGTTGGCAAAGCATTCCAGCTAGCATTTGCTGCCACAAAGCTTCCTAGGGAAGAAGAGATGAAAATGAGCTCAAAGATCTTTGACCCAGTAAGAGAAACATCCCAGCCTGCAAAGCAACGAAGATGGGTGAGTCCACCATACATGCAGTTTTGCTTCACCAAGGTTTATTACATGTGAAGCTTAGTGAATGTAGAATTGCCTTGTCGTTCGAAAAAGAGGATTGTTCTGTTCACAATAGATTCAACACTTTCCTTCGTGTAAACTATATTTCGCGGACTTCTGAAGCACCAAATATTCATTTCTAAGTGGGAACACGCAGTGGTCAATTTAGCTAAGCTAGTCCCCACTTATTTTTCGATATGAAATAATTTCTGAAAAGCGTGCAATGCTCCGTCCTCGCTCTTCAGGGGTCGTTTACATGAACTCAAAGTGACTGCTGACAACAATCTTGGTCCGTACGTCAACCCGGGTTATAAGAAAGTCCCTTCACAAGAAACCAGGTTTCCTACTGTCTGAATTCTGTTCACTCCTTTCGGAATTGGCTGCCACGCGAGGTGCATTCGCTCAATGTTGGCCCGGTGCTTCCTTTTTTTAACAATTCGTAGTAGCTCTTATGTCTACTTTACAAACATTTTTTGTCATGGTTTAGGAAGAGGTCGTACTAGTCGAGTTCGAAATATTTATGCTGATTTCTTAGAAAAGAAAGGAACCAATGGACTTGACTCAGATTGGTCTAACTCATGTTCACATGAGTTTTTGCGTCTATTTTCACACCTTCTCCACCCGCAGAGGATCTTGATTGACCTGGTTCAGATGATAGCTTCGAAGAAGCAGCTCTATACAGGCGTTTGACTTGTGAAGGGTTGACTCAGCTGATGGCTTGACCTGCAGCTCATGTTAATGGCATCTTAACGTATAAAGCACAAAAGAGATCATTCATTATCACTTTAGTTTTACTTTTACTTGCTTTGTCATGGATTTCTAACTGAAGACCTTTGATAAGCAACAACTAAAAACATTCACGTCTAAAACAAATTTTAAAAGTCTCAAAGCTCAGGTGAGACGTTATTTGTAAATTGATTGATTTTTCTTTTGCTCAGGCAAAACTGGAGGCTCATAAAAGCCACGAAGACTCTGAGCATGCGCGGATGGCAAGAGCTCGCAGAGTAAAGACTGCTAGTAAGGAGGCCCCGGATGATGACGCTGCCAAGAATGGCTCCGTCGCCAATGAGGGAACAAGAACTAGAGCAGCAACAGAAGGAGACATGATCAAACTAAAGCCGCAAACAACCAGCACAACATTAACAGGTGAGAGGAAAAGAGCTCTGGACTCTCTGCGTGCAACTCTACACTGCTCAAAACCTTGTCACTGTAAAATGTCATAGCTTTCGTAGAACATTTTTGTTGGCCTGAGGTCACTTTGTGTGGGAAGAAAGTTGAATTTTAGTTTGCTTAAATTTTATTCTTTACTAAACCTTTTCATCGATTTGAAGTTGGTGTGCATGGTTTTTTCTTCAGCTGTTATGTTTCATGTGAGAGTTATTTTGAATGTCATTTTGTCTTTTAAAAACATTCTGTTCGGCACATCATGATCAACAAAACGCAAATAAACTAGTTGTTTTTCGAAAACGAGCCGTCTAAAATTTGCTAAATGCCTTCCTATACCTCTCCTACAGCAAGGCTTTGGATTTTTTTATACCGCTTATGGCCGTTTTTGCCTTTAGTTGCTATTTGTCAGTTGCCTTGTCGTGCCTTGTATCTTCAAGTAAGCGTCTCCATACTTTGCCTGTCTTGCCATCTCTTGTGTTTTTTCGACGTTTCTTGTCTTACTACTTTTTAGATTTTGCAGTTTTCACTCACATTTCAGATTTACAGTTTAAGAGCTGCTTGTGTAGGATTTTAAAGCTGTTAGGAGAACATATAGAGCATTTTATTAGCTACACAGGGTATGTGCTAGCAGCTACAGTACTGTACTAGCTGGCCGGCTTTTTTTAGAAAAAAAGAGTTGCTCATTCATTCGTTCATTAATTAATTAATTAATTGATTGATTTGATTAATTAACTAATGGATTTGATTAATTAATTAATTAATCCATTGGTTTGATTAATTGTTTAATTGTAGTTAATTAATTGATTAATTATTTAATTGTAGTTAACTAACTCATTAACTATTTAATTGTAATAACTTTATTGATTGATTAATAATTAATTAATTTGTTTATTTATCAATTCATTCGTTTGTTCGTTCTTTAATTGTTCATCCATTCATATACGTTACTTTTCCTAACCTTCCTTTACTATGCTTTGCTTTGCTTTTCTAGTTTCTTTTACTCTATGAATCATGTCGGATCTCTGACGTCCCTTGCTTGATTTAGATGACGACAGAACGGCTAATGGAGAGCAAAGTTCCACCGACGGTAGTCCTCTGGTGACGCGAAAAGAGACCCCCAGCAGCGTCCTACAAGAGTGCCGAGCAGCCACGCCTCCGGAGATGAGGAAGTCCCAAGTGACGGCAACAGAAAGCTCCACTAGCAGTTCACACTTGTCGAGGAGAACAGTGTACCTTGGCGACGACGACGAAGCTTCCAGATCGAGGTATAGTCTGCCCTGACGACTATTGCGGTTCAAAATGCAAGGTTTTCAGGTTTAAGAGTTTTTCTTATCTGCTTCGTGGAAGATGTAACTAAATGGCTAATTCGAAGATATGTCGTGAAAAAAGGAACATGTTAAACCTAAAAGAAAATGTTCTCTCAAATCAGTATCAGGTTGTTCAGTATTTTTTTCCTTTTATTTCTTTTAGATGACGTTTGTTCCTAAAAAGTTTCACTTCCAGTTGCAAAATAGTAACACGTTTTATGTTATCGCTGTATGTTTTATGTTTGTTTAATTTTAATACGTACGAAGAATTAGACAATTTTTTTTCGAAAATTGTTTATCAGAGAGAAATTGCACGCAGCGTTTGATAAATAGTAAATTATTTCAATTGTGTTTGAGTTGTTTTCTACACACGTACACGTGTATTTTGCTCCCGCAATGTTTTCTCTTAGTCGAATTTTTCCTTTTATCTCGCTGTTTGATCATGTTATGTCGTTCTCACGTCTGTTTGTTTCAGATCGGTCAGCGCACCCGATTTGCCGCCACCCCTCCCTCCCCGGTCGCAAACTCCTCCAGCTCTCAACGCGGACACCAACGCAGCGGCCACCACTGCCACGACGACCACCTCGGAAACACCAAACTCGAAAGGCGATGTCATGGAAGCCGCGCTCTCTAGTACAACGACACCCGTACCTCGCACCTCTTCAGATTCAAACTTGACAAGATTCGAGAATCCAACGCCGCCAGAACTGCCACCCAAACTTCAGACGAATCTTTCATCACTGAGCGATCCATCATTTGATTTACAAAAGTTGTCTTTGGAGCAGCTTCCACGCTCAGAGTCTCCTCCCAGCCAATCTGTAGGTGAAGCAACTGCTGGCAAGACTTCTGAACCAGTTGCGAGTGCAGTTTCGGCTCCGGAGCAAAATGTGCTGCGAAGTCATCAAGATGAATACTGGTATCTCGCTGATATCCCAAGGTAAGTGGACCAGAGTTTATTTGCAGATTTTTGCTACTTCAGCAAAACGCTATTTCTATTGAAGACATAATTTCGTCTGCTATTGAATGACTTTTCAAACAGCAAAGCGGTTGGTCTAGAAGTTTGACGGATGATTTAAATAAGATTTACTAATGACAATGGCTCGTTCTAATGCTATGACGATAGCTGTTATATTGACAGTTGCAGTAACACCGAATTACGGTACATGAAATTGCTAACGAACAATGACAATAAAGTTTTCACTGATAGATACAGCAGTGAAAATGCTGTGTTTGTAACCACATACGATACAATTGTGCAAAATTAGCAAAAAGAAATTATTCTTGGTCTAAAACAGTTTCAGTTGTTTTTTTACCATCTCAACGTAAAATCCAGATTATTCAGGTGTAGCCTGTAACCTCCGCGGGCGAATTTTTTTCTACGCCCAATTCAAGATTGGGGACGCTTACTAAAACTGCGACATTGCTCAAACTGAGACTTGTACTTAGAAAAATTTAAAGACAAAAAAATAAAAGTTTAAAATGCCGAAGAATGGTGGGCAACGTAGGACCTCATAAACAGGAGCCACTCTTTACTACCGCTACACTACCCATTATTTCGCTGTCAACCTTTCACATTCTTTTGTATGTCTATCCAAAGTTCTTGCAAAAGTAACTCTGACCCAACCCTTACCCTTACTAACCATAGATAACCATAATGAAACGGAAATCAATAGCTCTATGATATGAATTTACGAGTAATAAATGAACCGTGACTGTCCGCCATCTTGAAGTGGGCGTAAAAAGAAATTCGCCCTCCGCAGGAAGGCTAATTCAGATGCAATGCGTGCTCAAACATTGTGGAAATACGGCAGTCAATTTACAAACAATTGTCTCGACAGGGAATTCGTGATCGAAATGTTGGAGAACTCAGAGGAAGGAGCTTTCTTTGTTCGAGACAGTCAGAGCAGGCCTGGCTGCTATGCGCTGACCGTGAGAGTCCCGTATGAAGTCAATGACTCTGGTTTTGGGAACTACTTGATTACGCAGGAGGGAGGGGTGTTCACGATACAGGTAACTTGTGTTGTACTAGAAGAGTTGTTGCGTTTCATGCTAATGTATACTTCGCCAACGTAATTTCCCTTTTGTAAATAGTCGACGCTTTTTCGAACAACTGTCTATTGTCGTTTTCATGAAGAAAACAAAGTCTTGATCGCGGAAATACAACTAACACTATAAACCCTGACCCTAACCCTAATCCAAAGCAAAAATAAGTCTAAAAGAATAAACTAAGTATTAGAAAGAAAAATTATTGTCTTGAGTCCGTGATCAGTAGCATTCCAGACCTATACTTACTAAGTTGTTGAGTTAAAGCCTAGTTTCCATGTGGTCGCTCAAGGTCGCCGGATCGCCGGGATCACTCAAGCGTAGGGTCGCTCACGACCGCCGACGACGACCCGATCGCTGAACAGTGTTTCAATATAATCGTTGATGATTGCCCGGTCGTTGAAAAGTGTTTCCATATAATCGTTGACGATAGCTGGCAGTACTAACAGCGATCTGCCGATCGTGAATGATCATATGGAAATTAGGTTGATTTGACTTTTGTGAGTCTGCATGGAATCAATGATAAGACCAACTAGAGGTGAATGACGGAAGTCCAGGCAGACTTTCTTTCACTTTAAGTTGAAATACCATTATGTCTTTGCAGGGATTTCACAAGTCCTTTCCCGATTTGCCTTCCCTGATTGAACACCACGCGAGTGCGGCCGATGGTCTTCCCTGCCGGCTGCTTCTCTCGGGCTCCAACGTGCTCTGTGAGGACGAAGACTACGTTAACATGCCATCAACAGACCCGGACTACATGGCTTTGTCCGATTACAGAGATATATACGCTGAATTGACGTGACAGTACTAGTAAGACGTGGGGATTACTCAAAGTTGTTTTCTTGCAAAAGCGGCTGTGACTTGCTGTGTTAAGTAGGGACTCTAACTAGCTAGCAAGTTTATGGCTCGTACTCAGACAACGTTTACTGAAAACCAGCTTTCTGTTCACTTTTCTCACTGTTTGTCTGTCATCCATTCCTTCTCACTGTTTTTTCATGACGGAGTGCCAATCGACCGAACTGCAGACCTTGAGGCTATGTCCACACTAATGTATTTTCATTTAGCTTCGTTTTCTGTGTCTCTGAAAACACTCAGCGTCATCGTGAGAACAGCACCGTTTTCACGAAGACGATACGTATTCGCTTTCATTTGAACCCACTTTTGAGGGCGTTTTCACATTGATGCGTCTTCGCTTGGACAAAAGTCATTGACGTATCGAAATGTATGTGGTTTCAAATGAAAATGCACTTGTGTGAACGGGGCCTGATTGTAAGACATAACTAATAACGGGAGAATTTTCGTTTCAACGTTTGTGCCCTCCAGAAACCCCAAATCATTAGTTTTTTCAAATGTGATTTTTAACTCCGGCTCCGATGGCCAGGTGGTCAGTTTGGTGCATATTCGCATTCAGTGAACTGTCTTGGTTAATTAAACCTTTTATTTTGCGACCTCCTCCCAGATGTTAACAGAGGAGACGCAGATAATTTTGGAAAGGAGATGAGGGCGCACAAAAGGTTATGGGAAGGACTAACTCTCCGTTTTTCCCCACAATCCTTTGCTAGCTACTAAAAGCGACTAGGTACGAGTTTGCTAATGAATATCGTCAGACGGCCACAATCATAATCAGAAAGTGCGTGAAACGTGAATGTAGTCCTATAGCTAACAAGTATTACTGTTTTTTTCTGAGAATAGCTCCACATAAAGGCTAGTGAAACTGGAATCTTCAGAAACAACTGCAACCCTTATCTTTTGCTTAACGTTGTTTCCTGAATGTAGAACTATAACGAAGATATAGAACAACAAAAGTTGTAAGGGTGGGAACGAAAGCTTCAAAGCGTTTTAGTTATCTGTGTCACACTTACTTCTTATTGCCTGTGGATAGTCTTAAAATGTTTATCATTAATAAATAAGTGCTGAAATAACTGCATCAGCTATGAAGGAGTCGAAGAAATATCTTAGTTGGTCTAATTCGAATTTGGGACATTCATTTATACTGAACAATGAATAAAAGTACTATATGAACACATGAGCTTGCCTGCCGGACAGGCTGCAGAGAAATTGAAAGAATGTGATAGACAGTTAATTGTTCGAAATTGTTTTTAATTTTGTCGTTTTGGTGAGATTTGTTTTCCTTTTCAGTTGTTAGTTGTTGAATGATGTACACGCTTTTTTATAACAACCAGTAAAGTTCGGTCGAGCCATTATCAACTTATTAGGAAATATCAGCCTCAATTATTCTAAAACTGTTCTTTTTTTTTAAGAGTACTCTTAAGAACAACAACAGTAAGAACTGAATAACTCCTAAAATACTCAGGTCCAAATATACCTTACTTGTGATACTAAGCCGAGCAAATCGCAATGGAAATTCGTTCGATCTCGACATTTGGAGTATTTCAAGGCTCGTTACAGTCGAATTTGAGGAAAATAACACAATTTAATTTAAAAAAGCAAACTTTGCATTCATGTTTTCCAAATCACAGCCTGGATTATTCTTACGTTGTTCTTAATTTTTGGCCAAATTTGAGTCTCGTTGTTCTTATAAAATTGTTTTTATAAAAAAGCATGTAAATAAGATGAAAAACCGAGACATATAACGATGAAAAATACAGGTAGAGGATATTATGTAGCGCAAAGACATGAACTTTGTTTTCAGTTTTTAAAATTTTGTTTTAGTTTATTTTAACACGAGAATGACCGAGAAAGTAAATTTTATATCGAACCGGCCTGTTCTTTTCCTCTCATTAGTATATAGAAAAAACATACAGAACTTTTCGATAATGTCCATTGTCGAAAACGTTTTGAGATGCTCTTTTATTTTTTTATTTTTTTTTGTTAATAACTTTCAGAAATTACTCGTAATTTTCCCAAGAGAGTTTCGACGATTTCGGAAAAGTTTTCAAAAATCTTCTGAAGTCGACTTCCTAACTAAATTTCGATAACCTATTTGACGGCTTCTAGTTACACGCTTTTTTTTTACAAGAACAAACTTTATAAGTACACCCAGGCTGAGAATTGTCCGAAAATTAAGAACAAGCTAAGAACAATCACCAGGCTGAAATTTTTATCAGAAAAACTTAAGAAATTTGTTTAAACACAGAGTGAGATGTACATGAAAACAAAACTTATCAGAATTTAGCCGTCGCTGAAAGAGTACCAAGCAAGCTCGTCACGTTCGTGAACGTTGCACTGACTACAGCAAAATCGTGTTTCTTAGTGCCATTTTACATGCATTGTTACAGGCAACTAATTCAATGTTTAAAAATATATAGAAATAAGAACAATTTACGAACAACTTGAGGCTGAAATCGCCAAAGGCAAGAAATTAAGAACAGCTCAGGCTGAGCCGAAAGTAACTGGTTCTTATAAAAAACAAGCGTGTATTATTGGTCATCTTTAGTTTTATTTGGGGTTGCCCTTTAAGGACACGCCTTGTCCTATTGTCTGTACTTGCTACTGGCAAATCTGTAAATAGTCATGGAAGATATGGAGTCACACTATAGGGTTCCAGGCGTAGCTTCATTAAAATTTAACCAGTATTTTCGAGAAAACTTTCGCAAATCACTAAAAAAATTGGGCTGATAACTTCAGCTAAAAAGTAGAATGGACTCGATATCTTACAAGCGTCAAATGTATTGATTATGAAATTATTTTAGAAGAATCTGTCTAACAGACTTCTTAACACTAGCAAATACTAAAACTTAGCAAATAGTGTGTACAGTATTTGATGGAAATAAATTATTGGTGTTGTGAGTTGTTTTTGTGTATCGGTTTCCAAACGTGTATCTTGAAACTGCCCAGTCTGCGTAGCTGGCGGTCTCGTGTGAGAAGGCGGAAAACGCAAATAATATAAACTGGCGCCATATTGGGCGAGTTCAAAAGAAGAGACTGGGGAGAGGAGAAAAATTCTTTTGAACTCGTCCATATGGCGCCAGCTCATATTGTTTGCACCAGAAATTGAACTTTCCGCCTTCTCACAAGAGTCACAAGAGACCGCCATGCAGCTACGCAGGCTAGAAACTGCCCGAAGTTGAGGTGAAGAGTGTTTAGTTTAGTGTCGTCATTCTGCATTGTTTCGCGTGTTTCTATGCATCACTAGATACACGCTTTTTTTTATAAGAACCAGTAAATTTCGGCTCAGCCTGGGCTGTTCTTAATTTTTCGGCGGTTTCAGCCTCAAATAGTTCTTAAAATGTTCTTATTTCCTGATATTTTTAAAAGTGAATTAGTTTCCCGGAAAACACATGTAAAATGGCACTAAGAAGTATGTGTTTGAAACTGTCAGTACAGCGTTCGCAAACGTGACGAGCTTACTTATAACTATTCCAGCGCCCGATGGCGATGACCCAAGCTAAATTCTGACAAGTTTTGTGTCTATTTGCATCTCAATCTGTGCACATGGAACAACTATTTTTCTTAATTTTTTTCCGATCAATATTTCAGCCTGGTGACTGTTCTTAGCTTGTTCTTAATTTTTGGGCAAATCTCAGCCTGGGTGTTCTTATAAAGTTTGTTCTTATAAAAAAAAAAAAAAAGCGTGTATAGAGGTATTGCAGATTTTGAGCTACAGCAATAAACCAGTATACCAGGAATCCGAGTCTGTATTTTGAGTGGTAACAATACGCTATGCCTCAGAGTGTTCCAATCCTCAATAGAGTAGGTATGTATTTTCTGTAACTGACGATGGTCTTACACTCGAAACGTCAGCTACACACCAAGTCCCACAGGCAAAAAAACCTACCATACCAACCTTTTCTGATTATACCCATATTGAGCTTACTCGCATACGCAGAAAAACACGGGTTTTTGTTAGTCTTCCAAAGTTTGATACGCCTGTTCCACTGCAACGTTGCCGTTTGTGAACAAAGAAAACACTATTCGCCAGCTCTTCTAAACATTATTGATCAGTTGAGAGACAACTACAGCGTGCCATTGGTTGTTAAAAAGCAACTTATATAATGTATTGTGAGATTAGTGAATGGTATTTGATTCGAGTAGCGTACAATTTGATCTGAAACATACGCATGATCACAAAAATGCACAGCATCTGATTTCGGACCAAATTTTTACACTACCAAGTTCAACCACCACATATTAGTAACTACATCCATTTTCGTTAATGCTGTTGCTGTTAATAACTTAGTGCCTCTTGTTGTTCTTTTTAATTTTTATTTTCCTATACGGCCACCCCTCTACATAAGGATTATTGGCCGGGTTCTGGTCAATGTTATCGTGTTGCCGTCCATGTTTTCACTGTCGTTGTTGCTGTCTTACGTGTTGGTAAACTCTCTGTCGTTTGCAAACCTTGTTGTTAAAACAGGCAGCCTAAGCTGTACGTTTGTTCAACATTCAAGTCAACAGTTTTATAGAATTTGTAAGGGAATAAATACTACAAATTTATAGACTTTGTGTGGGAATAAATATAAATTTATATACTTTGTATGGGAAAAATACAACTTACAGGTTATCGTAGAAGTTTGCCATTAAACACATAAACTAAGCTTGCTCACCGTATTTGCTTTCTCCTTCAGTCGCTCCTGTACCTTCCAAGGCCATTAAAACATTTTCATTGCAGTTGGAGTTCTCCCCGGAAATTACACGAAACAGCAAATATACTGAGCAAGCTTTATTTATGTATTCTATAACAAATTTTTACGATATCCAGAAAGTCGTGTTCGTTCCCATACTAAGTCTATAAAGTTAAAACTCCACCAACAAACTTACAGGTTTAGCAGCCTGTGTTGTTAGTTGATGTAACCATGGGTTATTTGGTTGACGCCATCGATATTTGTTGTTTTCGGCAAACTTTAAGTCAAAACCCGATGTATAATTGCGGAGTTGAAAGCTGTTGAACTATCTCCATTATGTTGATACAACTTTTGCAGCAATTGTTCGCATCCAAGATGACGACGGTTACTGTGACTGAAATGGTCTATTTGGTTGTGTTTGACTGACAGAAGCCAAAAACCAAATTCCAGACGAGTTATTACTCCAAAAGATATTAAAGGGTTGAGAACTTGTCTAGTATCCAGGCATCTTGCAGTCTCTCCATGTGCGCAGTCAACTAGCAAGATGGTTCTCAGTGATGTCACAGGGATGAACACAATGCGTCTTCGTGACGTCACAAAAAAACCACTGGTAGCATAACAAATTGGGACGGCCTCTCCTTAGTTACGCCTGTAAATGAAAGCCCCCTTCCCCCAACCCAAATGAAACCATTCTATACAACAAAACTAGAAGCCAAGTTCGCTATCAAATACTTTATTATACAATCGATTCCCTAGTCGTAAAAATAGCATGTAGTGTCTCTATGACCCTACGTTAATATTCATTGCTGCGTGACGTAAAAATAGCATGTAGTGTCACTGTGACCCTACATTAATATTCATTGCTGCGTGACGTGAAACGTTACCCATACACAAAACCATGTGCTTACTACCATGTGTCTGATTGTGTGACGTTGGAACCTTTGCTGACTTGGTACTATGTGATTACTCCGCCATTTGCCTCTTGGCTTCCGTTTTCTCAAACTACTCTAGTCCAATAAAACTAATCAAACCAGCAGAATCTGGACTAATTTTGATCAATCAGATTTAAAACCAATATATTCAAACTATTACGCACACTATTTTCTCAAGTAAATTCCAAGGCTGCCTTTCCACAAATTTGTACAACTCTAAATAATAATAACACTAAATGAAAAATTTGCAATGTAAAAAGAACCAAGATCAGTTTAAAAGAATAATTCATCAGATAAATACTTCAGACATATCTGTAGCCCGCACAATTACATTTCTTAGATTTGATCATTCAAATCATATGACAAACTCTTCTGGAAACCAAGTTAGTAGTTTCTATCGCGCTGTTTGCTGCAAGTTTACAGTGACCCGAGAACCGCAACTGAAAAAAAACTCGTCGTATATTTTAAAGTTGTTGACGGAAAATTCAAGATTTTGAGTTAAACTATCAGCTCTTGGTGAAGAAAATGAAAATTGAGACATCTTTGATACTCTAATTTGATAATCGGAAAGATGTTCAAGTACCGATTTTTCCCTAGAACTTTGCTACATTCTTGAAAACTGCAGCAAAGTGCAAGAAAGTACAATTCTCGCGTCACTTTCATTGAGTGCAACCCCAGCCGAACTGAGATAACACGGAATATGGCGATAGATTCGGGAGAAGAGGCAAATAGTGCCAAATAACAGTTAATTTAGGTTAAAGATTTTGAAGGCGTGCTACCAATTGTACGGTGTCTTGATTCTAACCTCAACTGAAGGCCCACCGCTTTTTTCACTGATTTTTTTAACATCATCACCCGTGAAAACAAATCTTTCGTTCAGAAACTAAACTAGTGGAACACAACTGCGCTGATTGCCAGGAAGTGGATCTCTGTCTAAGTCGAGGTTGGATCAACTGCAGCGCAAATCAAAACTATAACAACGAAACATTGGTGCGACCTCGGTAAATAGTTGAAAGACAGCAACAGCACACATTTTTTCCCTCCTAACTTCCTATAATCTCATCAAAACGTGAACTCGCTGAGGATGTTTCCAGGTGAAGTCAATCAAATGAAAGCCTAAATCCATACAGGCTCTTAATTTGCCAAAACATTTTCTTCCTAATATATAACGAGAAATTATCAGTGCATGCCTAATATTTTTTTTTCAAATATTCTGCTTTTTCAGTGTTATGTTTTTCAAAATTTTGTGACCTTTATGTAGATGTTTGTTGGTTCGTCGGGTGAATTTTATGCTGCACTTGTGTTGCACTTGGGCACAGTGGATTAACAATGGCTGTCAGTAGTGTCGTTGTAAAAGTTAGTGTCGATGTAAATGTCTAGTAAGAGGGAGAACAAAGATATTAATCCCCGCCCCGCCAGGCGGGAAGAGGAGAGGGAAAGGGATGGGTGGGGGGAGGGGTAGGGGTTCCTACACTGAACATGGTGATGATCGTCACATCCTTTAAAAGTTTGAATTGCAGGCTGCGGTAACGCAAACGAGTGACATAAGTTCAAAAAAAATGTATTTCCGGGATGCATTCATCGCTCCATCATTGATCTGGTTAATTGCAAGTATTGAGACTGTAACTCGGCACCTTTCAGGGGGAATAAAGAGCTCGAACCACACTCATAATAGCAGCTTTCAAAAAAATTGACGATCATCCGCACCTTGTCCAATAAGAGTCCCCACCCCAACCCCCACAGAGGGCTTCACATGTCTATTCACTCTGGCATCAAGTGGTAATGATGCAAACTGAACGAATATTTGGTAGTACACGTTTTTCGTGACCTATACAGCATCTTCTTGCGACATGAGAAGCGGGTTTATGTACTCAAATCCCTCAAACTCCGATTGGTCAATTGTATCAATAAGTTTCCTGTAGAAAAAAACAAAAACATAGTCAAAAAATAGTACGGATGCCGAGTTACAGTACGTGAACAACAACACTGGGCCAATCATGTCCCTAACGCCTCTCCTCACCCCCCTCTTTGCCTCTTTCTTACTGGGATTGCGACAAAGTTCCAGTTGCCAGTAGAACTACAACAGTTTTCGATCAACAATCTTATCTGTTCGTCAAGAAATCGGGGTGAATGTTAAGTCAAAACAGAAAGACAATGAAAGGAGCCATCATTTATCGTCTCTTTCCAACCGGCATCCTATTCAGTCTACAACTTTACGCGTGCACGATAAAAGACAAAGAAACTAGGAGAAACTTAAAGCCACTCGATTTTCTTGTGCGAGTCGAGTTTCTATTTTTCCAGTTTTGGATCAGTTTTTCAGCAATTTTCATGGATTGCAGCAAGAGTTAGACTTCCAGATTTTTAACGACTCTTAAACAAATGAGAGGCGGCTGCGTTTGCGGCTAAGTTGGCGTTTTGAATTATTTGTTTCTTCCTAACAAACTGCTGATAAACAGATATCCATTCCTTTGAAAGGCAAAGCCAAAGAAGCTGACTTACGGGTCGTCAGGTGTGAGCTGGACGGGTTCACTGGTGAACTGAGGGTCGAAATTGTCCAGCCCCATTCCGTCCTCGAGCCTGGGTTTGTAGGGAGGGGTGACTTGTCTCGCCTCCAGCTGTGGGGAGCACGTGACAAAAGTTTATAGTCAGTGCTGACTGTGCGCTTTATTTGCTAGTATGTCCATCTTCCAGTTAATCAGTCAGTCATTCAGTCTGTCAGTTAATCTGTCAGTCTGTCTTCCTGTCTTTCATTTTATGTCATTTTCTTCGATCTATGACTGTTAGTCTGTCCTTCTTCCTTCTTTCATTGATCAGTCCGTCTACTGTTAATCTATTTCTCCTTCTACTGCATCTGTGTCTGTCTGTCTGTCTAACTAGGCACCTATCTACTTATCTACCTACTTATCTTAATGTAGCTATCTGTATTTCTGGATACCTTCGAGTCCAAAGCTCCGTTGGCTGATCACTAACCTGTTCCCAGTTAATTGTTCTAAAGAACACATGTGACGTGATGTCAGCAAAACCGGTTTGCGCATGACAGCCCAGGCGATCAACTGGATTCTGAAAGAGCAACAAAGCAATCGGTCAGGAGAGGAGATCATGATCGTATTCTTATGCATAGACATTTAACAATTATTCCACGAGCTCGAGTCGTACATGAGCTGATAACCAACAAGACGAGAGCGAGTGGAATAATTGTTTTATTATATACAAATCATCAATTTTAGGTATCCTGCTGATGATCAGTTTCCAGTTTGCCTTTTACTCAGTTTAATTCCAAAGCAAAATTTAAAAAAATCAATCCACCAAAAACTACTTGATATTTTAGTATGGAAGGATAAATATGTCAGTACGTCAACTTTAATTGATATTTTTCCTTAATGTAAGGGTTTTTCCCCCTTCTCCTTTCCTCGTTCTTTTCTGTCGTTCTTTTTTGTTCTCAATAGAGAGTTTTTAATTTTCAATCTCAACCCAAAGGACTATCAAAATAAATGATCCAAAAATATAATATCGCAGCATGCCTTGACTAGCTCTGCTATTTATGCAGGCTGCTATTATCTTGTAAAAATGATACGAATAAAGGTGTTTGTTGTTTGTTTAGCAACATCATAGTGGACTGTACAATTTCAATTCATAGAACGAACGCTACGTTGTATGAGCAGCACTGCAGATGGTTTATCACTGCCCCTCTCGCTGTAATCGTTACTCATATTATTTTCTGCAAACGATTTCGTAAATTACACTCACAACGATGGCCACAAAAAGTCGTAACAGTGACGATGGTGTTGAGATTAATCGTTGTAGAGACTGAGATACTAACGATAGCAATCACTTTCACTTAACATCTTTACCAGTATCATTGTGGTTGTTACCAATATTGGCAAAACACTTGATTGTTTAGAATGTATTAGAACATAGCTGGCAATTTTTCGCGCGCTTTTGTATGGCGCGAGCGTGCATCTAAATCTCGATAGACGCACGCC
>JAOBRG010149324.1:0-18607 GCA_027574985.1 Umimayanthus nakama | reverse complement strand
TTAGTAGATCACAAATATAAGGAGGTGCTTGTCCATGGAGGGCTTTAAAGGTAATTGTGAGAATTTTGAATTTGATTTTAAGACTCCCCTGTATAAACTTTGGAACTTTTTTGTCCAGATACATATAATACTTGGAGGACCACCTGTCCCAAATGCTCTGCCGGTAATGATATTGTTATTCAATCAGTTTTCTGCTACTAATGTCTTTTGTTGTGTATCCACAATTTATATTTTGAGCTTTCATAATGCATGAGTCAAATCCAAGGCTGACCCCCGGGCATTTGATAATTTTTTAATTTTTTGGTCAAATTCCCCGCCATGCAGGTCCTTTCTTTGGTCAAATGCCCCCTCCCTAGGGTTTTCTTAGTAATTAAATGCCCTGCTCCCCAGGTCGAAGTGACAAAATCCAGATCGATTTCAGGACACCTGAACGAGGTTTTCAACACTGCTATATCTTAGCATTTTTGTATAGCAGTTCAACGTTTACGTTTATCAATTTTTTCCCTTGTGGCGACTACTTTGGGTCTAGATACGACCTCAGCGCACTTTGGAATAATGCAAATCGTCTGTTTGAAGACAAGAAGAAGTCAAAGAGCACGAATTAGTACAATCTAAATTTTGCAACTCAAGAGTGTTTTCGGAAGGTGTGTTACCATCCGGCTTGAGCTACCGGCAAAGAAGCAAATCATTTGTAAAATGCGGTACCGAGCTTTGTTCGCAGAAATCTTTTGACGTTCTTGCCAGGTTTGTTTGTAGCTGGACAACGCAGCGAGGAAGATTTCAAGAAGTGCTCGATCGAGTACTTGTATTTTAACACACCTTAAAAATACTTCATCAATTCATTGTGTCGAATATCTTTAAGATTTTTCTTGAATTGTATACTTTATTGAATTCCCGTTACAAAATAAAATTGAAAACAACCCTTTACACTGCCTTCTTGATTGATATTGATGCATATTATTGGGATGCACAAGGTGCTGCGACGTTTTTTCCTGGTGTCAAATGCCCGGGGTACCGGGACCTGAACAATTGTCAAATTTCCGCCCATCCGGGACTTAATTCGTGTCAAATGCCCAGGTGTTGCCCGGAGGGGATGGGCACTCTTGGATTTGACTCTTACATAAGTTACTTTTGCTTTTTATTGTAAACTAACGCAATGTATTCAAGTTTGTGGTATTAATATTCTTTTTGAATGGGCACGCTTAATTTGGAGCCGCGCTCTGTTGTTTGTAACTGGTACGTTAGACATGGTTGATTTGTCTTTGAACAGGCTGGGGTCATTTTGCTTCAAGCGTATATTTCATCTCTTGCAATGAGTGAAAATGTACATCAACGAAATCCTAGGCATATATGAATTTTGTTGTACGAGTACACGAAGCTGAATTCATGTTCTGTTTATATAACGAAGAAGACATAAAAAATTCTTTATTTATTTCAAAGTTTAATGATCTTCAAAAGGAGTAAGTTTCACGCTGTCCTACTTGTATTCTGAGTGATAGTGTCATCCATGTTAAAGTCCGACCCATAGACCAACGTGACAGGTAGACACACAGACAGACAGGCGGAAAAGCAACTTGACACGCAGACAGACAGACAGACAGACAAGACTGACAAGCAGACAGACAAGACAAACAGACAAACAAGACAGACAGACAGACAGACAACACAGATAAGACAGACAAGACAAAAATGAGAGACAAGACATACAAGACAGACAGACAGACAAGACAAACAGACAGACAGACAAGCAGACAGACAAGACGGACAATCAAGACAGACAGACAGACAAACAGACAGACAAGACAGACAAGACAGACAAGACAGACAAGACAGACAAGACAGACAAGACAGACTTACAAACAAACAAACAGAAACGCAGACAGACAGACAGACAAGACAGACTTACAAACAAACAATCAAACAAACAGAAATGCAGACAGACAGACGGACAGAGAAAGACGGTCGGATTATATTATTCCATTGCCTTGCGAATTTAACAAGAATAAAAGATTTATTTTAGTTCCATTATTCAATTTAATTCATTTTTATTCCAAATACTAGTCGGAAAACGCCACATGAACCACAGATAACACGAGAACACGGTGACTACTTAAGATATGAGTAACCAACCTGGACAGGCTTTCACGTAACACGGCCGGTACTCCACACCTTTTCCCTGACAGGTTTTGTACTTCTTGTCATGAGAGGTGCTAAGGCTGAGGCAAAACCTGTAACGGTACTGCTTTCCTTTACCACAGGGTTCATAACACATACCCCAGGTAGTCCACGCGCTCCAACCATCGTAAATCGTGTGCTCTGGGAACAAAAAAAAACGGACTGTTCGTGAACTATATTTCCGGTATTTTTGACTGGTGTTTCACTTGCGCCGTGTTTCTCGCCATTTTTCTTGCGGCCGTATATCGCACTTCGCTCACGCATGTTGTTCTGTGCAGCGCTTTAATACATAAGTTTACGTTTTGTTATAACATCACAAAGATAAAAACAAGAGAAAATTAAGATGATACATAATATAATTAAAAACTGTTTCGAAAATTAGGGCGACTAGACAAGACAGGTTTTGAAAAGTAATTTTCAAAAAATCCTTTTATATGTAGTGGAAACTCTTACGGATAAGAACGCACATGCTTAAAGACCTTTTGAATCAGCAATAAAAATGTTTCAACATGCATTTAGCAAACTTGAATTTGTAATAAACGAACAAAAAAGTGGTTAATATTAAGCTGAGAATTTATACACTAATAGTAGATTCAGCTAACTGTCTAGCTTTTGCTATAACAGTTCTAAAGTCAAGTACCAAACTTAGATAAAAACAATGATAATAACATCTTTAAAAATAACAGCAATAATAATAATAATAATAATAATGAAGATGACATTAATAATAATAATAATAAAAATAACAATAATAATAAAACCGTAAAACAAACGATATCAAGTTGTCTTTTAAAGTGAGCCAGAAGGAGTTACTAACAAGACATTCAACGTACGTAAAATTATATAAAAAATATTTGCAGCTTGTACAAGCGGATAGTATGTGCTGCACTCGGACAGATATATGTAAAGTGGAGTTAGCCAATCATTAGACGAGACCAAGACGGAGCGAAGAGATTTACTGTTACCAAGTTACTGTGGAACGCTTTTACGCTAGCAGTATTAGTCTCAGTGTTACACCATCAGTTCCTATTTACTTGAATCAACCTTGTTCTCAATATTTGATTCAAGTTGTCATATCATCTAATGGTAATACTGAGCTTGAAACCCAGCTGTTGTGAAGCAATTACCATATTAAATTAGTAATTAGAATGTTATGTGTACTATTAAATAACGAGATACTCTTTTAAACAACTGTATATATAACTTGAAGCCCTAAACAACTTTGGAGTACATGTCGTCTAATCTTGCGATTTTCTAGATATCACTCAATGTCAAAATATCAAGTCAGCATGTTGGTAAAGCGAAGTATGGAATCAGCAACAAAATCCGGGCCTTTGCCGACTAACTTGTCAGATGTTCTTATACAGTGAGCGATGAGATAGATAATAGGGTATCTTTAGTAGAAAATGAAAATAAACACGCTTTTGGTTTTCTGCAAAGTCAAAATGAAGATGGCGACTAAAGTAAGAAATCTAAGTGTCATCATCAGTCCCCACGTGATTCACTTGCAGCTACAATATCAAACACCACAGTATTGACATACTTAATCATTAATTAAATAGTTCATTTTGTTTCTGTGTCAAAACTAGTCTCCACAACGTGTTTAGTCGTTTACCTGTTTTTGAAGATTCTGATTGTTGCTCAAGGCTTTTCCGACAATAGTCTCGGTAATGTTACATTAATAGTATAGAGAGCGCCAGATTGTCTGCAAAATGAAGTCTTAAAAGCTCAGGGTAAAATAGATACTCTTGATTTAAGAGACATTAATAACCACAAGTATCAATCAGTTTTTACCAAGAGGAGCTTCAGCTAAAGAGCGTCTGCGAAATGACTTTTGAAGCTATATAAAAATAACAACTAGTTCAGATTTCATACGCGTTCACGGGATTTTTGCTCGACTTGATAACCTCCATGTGTGAAATAACAGAAAAACTTCTAAAACAAAACCCATTTTAAACTTCTGTAGCGAAAAAGGTCATTTCTTGTTCTATTACGTATAGCGGGTTCAAGAAAAAGTATAAGGAAGCTAGATATCAGTATAGCCATTTATTTTGTTTGACAACCATTAATACTTAAAATTCTGTATGACTGTAAGTAATATTCAGTTCTGTTACAGAAAAGGTATTGATTAGTTTTTGTTTTAAACACGAAAACACCAGCAAGCTTTGTCGAACTGTACTTATTACATAAAAAACTGTATGTATTTAATTTTGAACGGAGCTAGTTCATATTTGAAAAGCATTTGGTGAACTGAAAATGATTTTTTTAGGTTAACATTCTGTAACAAAACTCAACAGCAGTCAATGTTCATACAATTACACTTTTCCTGTCAGTATAGAAAAACTCAGTAAGTTTCTGGCGGCGGCTGAATACTCTTAACTAATTTGTGGATTTCAGCCTCGAATGATTTAAAAACGTTCTTCATCATAGGAGTAAGTACTAGCCATTGGGTGCGGATTTGTTATTTTCAATTCGTACACTGAATAAACAGGAAGCAAACAAACGATATTAATATTTAATAAGCCGCTTTTCTGGCCGGCAAGAAAACAATATAAGGGACTACAATAAAAAAAAGATTTAAAAACAAACTTTTGAATGCACAACACCACACAGGTTAAAGTCACATTGACAAACATCAGCCAAGAAACAAATTATTTCTATGTTGTTTTGCAATATTCAAACTAGAAGTTCTTTGCCTTTTCTCAACCACGCATACGTTCTTAGAATGTTCTTAAACTTTGGGCTTTTTTCAGATCACGTTCTTAAAAAAAAAGGTTCTTTTAAAAAGTTAAAGCTCGCCATAATTATATTTTTCGTAGCTTAGGGTGTAACTAGTAAGAATAGAGATACCCTCAGTTCCATGTTAGGGTCGCAAGTTAAAATGGTTCCGCAACGCATGAGGTAAAACAATTGCTTTGTATTCAGTTGATAGTATAGTAGTGCACGATAAAGTTTCTTAGTGTAACCTTGTCGATGTATAAGCTTGTTGGTGATAAAAACATAAACGGAAGAAATCGTATCAGAAACTTTCCCGGGGTTACTCGCTTCTGAATCTTAATGAGGTAAAAGTGGAAATCTAAGTGCCTGGATGCACGGAAACACGAAGGCTCAGCATGGATTAGCCGCCACAAGGTCAGGGCAGCTTAATACCGATAGGCTATACACGGATTCCCCGCCAAATCCCGAATAATCCGGAAATTCCAATAGATCTTTATAGTTTTTAAACGCGCGAACACTGGTATTGATCAAGGTAAGCTTTTTGTGAATGTAGCTAGAAATCTGACGTTTGACAAAGAACATGCATCGGTCTTCTTTTCGTATCGTTTTTTATCTGTGGAAAGGTGACAGGGGGCGTCTGGGAAAACGAGAAATGTCTTTGTTAAAGCAAAAGTTGAACTTGTTTTTGAGTTGCAGTTTATTCAAGTTGATTTGTTTGAGTCAACTTCTGTGCGAAACAACGTTTAAAAAACACTTAGTGTGTAACTTTCATCAGTTTAGCGTTGTCGATAGTTTGGTTTGTCGTTAGCGTTAAGTGATAGCAAATATTTTTGCCCATAACTTGGCCTTATCAGTCATTAAACTCGATTATCGATTGTGTTCCACTGAGAACATGGCTGGCAACTTGTTCAATTTGAAAAACTTACCTAAAATAGTTCAAAAACTGTTGCTTAAACTAGTAACGGTTAAGCACCAAAAACAGCACCTGGAATGTTGAATATAATTACGGTGATTGCTGAAGGTGGCGGGACTTTGTTTACAACTTTTGGCCAACCAGGTTTTTCAAGTTCACACGTTTTTCTTTTGAGAACTTTATTAGTTATTATGTAAGAAAGTGAGACTCAATAATGTCCTGAATCTAAGAACATGCTGGGGAAAGGCGAAGACCTTCTATTTGGAATACTGCACACAACCATGCTATATTCGTCAGTGTAACACTGCCTACACTCTTTTTTATATAAGAACGTCTAATTTTTGGTTGAGGCTGAATATATGTTTTGAAGATTTCAGCCTCAAGTTTTCTTAGAATGTTCTTAAGCTTTATTGTCAGTATTGGGTGTGCAGTTGTCAGCCTGTGCAGTTGTATTTTCCTTTAGCAGCACAAATACGCTTTATTGAATTAGCCGCTGCGAATACTACGAATAAGCAAAAAGATTTAAATTTAGCTTGTACAGTTACATGTACAACGCTAAAGGCAACGTTGAACTGTTGAAAGTAAGCCGAGGAAAAGTTTCGTTGCCATGATCTTGTGCAGTATCGAAAATGAAAGTTCTTCGCCTTTCCCGAGCCTCAGTGTATCCTTCGAATGTTTTTAAATTTTGGCATTTTTCAGCCTCGTGTTCCTATAAAAAAAGTTCTGAGTGTGTATAGCGTTTATTTATTATCACACTTCTCTTAGCTTTTTGCTGGCCAGAGAAGCAGCTGGTTTATACTTCCGGTTTGTTCAGATGGAAAATGACAAAGGTACACCGAGTACGAAGAACATTTTAAGAACATTTGAAGCTGAAATCTTAAAAATATTTAAGACATTCAGCCACAGACAAAAAATACAGGTTCTAATAAAAAGAAGAGATTAGTATACTAGTGCTGCGTCCGGTTTACCATAGTTTTGTTTTCCGTTAAGTATGAATTGTATTTTTTCCCGCCATATATACCTTTTGTCAGTTTTTACTAGCATAACGTTATCAGTCAACAAGTCGATAATCGATTGTGTCTAATACAGTTGATAACTGGATGAATTTGCCTTACTAAATACTGATGGCAGCCAAAAAACTGCAGTATTCTAATAAGTCCACCGTGAGTCAGTTTCTATTTAAGATATTATCATCATCCTACTGGTAAGCTTCATTAGTCTTTTTATTCTAAAAGTCAAATAATATCGAGAATTGATACTATATTTTCTATATCAGTTTAATGAGACTACAAAACCAAAGCAAGCAGAAAAATTCTTCGTTATAGCTGTGAGCAGTAGTAAAGTCATCGGGTACAATGGTTTGGTTATCTTTTGCTTGTTTTCCGAAAGAGTAATTCAATTTGATTTTTTCATGAGACTTTGATAACTAAAGGGAAGAGATTGCTGGCAGTATGAGACTAAATCGCTGAAACGATTAGCTCATTTAACCCAAAAAACCACTAATACAATATGATTTATCCCAAACAGCAAGTTCACAAACATTTTTAGGAATACACTGACTGTTCAAAAACTATTTTAAATCAGCATAAATCCCAATATAGAACACCAAATATCTTCAATTAAATAAAACTCGCAATATTATAATTTTTGAATTTGTCAGAGTGAAAGCAAGTATAGAATTGGACTCTCTAGGGCTCCATATATGGCAAATAACATCAAGTACCAGAACAGTATTTCGTAATAAGTATTAAATATGTAGTTGCTTTCAACAATTCCTATGTGGAGTAAATTAAGTAGCTCATGACATGAACCAGGAATTTAAAAGAAGATAAAGAAGATCTGTCCAGTTCTCGTACAGCCTCGATGTCTCGCCGGTGGTACGATATAGAAAGTTTTTATAAAATTGGAAAGACTGTAAATAAATCAGTGATAAATCGGAGCAACATAACTGACAAAAGGGTTTGCAAGTATATTACATTATACGGCAAAAAGATTGCGAAAAAAACCACATACTAAAGAAAAATAATTTTTAGAAGAACAACAAAACTTACAGCTACCGTATGCGAAGTAATGTGTAGAGTAGCCAAATATCAAGTAATTTTTTCACATCAGACTAGTACCACTTACATGTGACAGAACCAGCTGGTGTACGCTGAAACTGATAGGCTCAAAGTGCGATCATCATAGCTCAAAGTATTAACGCGGTTTTTCCATTACATAAAGTCCAGCGGAACTTATCAAAAATATTTTTTTCCACTTAGAACATTTATTAGGTTTTAGGTTCTGAATACTCCGCCTTGTCTGGGCCGGTTTCCAACTGACGGCTGTGATAAAAAGGGAGGAAGAAGTTCTGGTTTTGTGAGATAAGTTACAACTTTGTATCCATCATTTCTCATAAGAACGTATTTAATATTTTGGAGCTAAAACTGAGTCAAAACATCTGGCAAACTATGTCTGAGAACTTTCTTACTCATAAATGTTCTTAACTAAGTTACATAATACAGTTGCATCATTTTTTAATAGTCATTGTGGACGTGACTAGGAAGTCAGTCAATACGCAGAATTTCAGGTTTTTACTTTAAGTACCGAGTAATACCACTTGGTTCTATCAATTAAGATTCATTAAACCTCTATTAAGATTTGTCAGTCAATGATTCGAAACCCGAAGTTTAAACCTTTATAGATACCAGAAAGGAGCGAATATTTGGGAGGTTAATCTATAGAAAACGTGTTATTGAAGAACTTTCAACAACAAGAAAAAAATTGAGGGAATGTAATGGTGAATTCCATTCGATCGGACGTGCAAGTTTGCATGCATTTTCTCGCAAAGTTAAGCCTACGTTATCTCTTACGGTTTTTTCTTTAAAAAACTTATCCAGTGCCGTAGTTTTTGAGATGATTAATTTGTTCTTTACTTCAAACCAACTTCGACTTGTTCCTTCTTTTTCTATTTTTGGCGTTTTAACAAGTGCTTACTTTTGGTTACAAATCTTGATAATGAGTTCTACTTGTTGAATGCCGATATCTGGATTTTCCAAAAGAAAGTTACCGCTATGGTCTAGAGCTTGATGACGTCACCATAGAAATACAGAGTACACAGCATTGTCTATGTACTCAGACTTACATTTCATAAAATCAATTTATTTTTACCGTACTCATTGCATAAAATTAGAGTTACGGCGGGCAAAAGAAAAGTGTCTTTTAACAAATTATCAATCCGAACAATACTCTCATTATCATTATGCCTGAACGTTCTTCTGAACCGAAAAGGACTCTTATATTGTTGTTAATCTCAACTCTTAAGTCTTATCACTGGTAGTGGAAAACAAAACTATTCATGTAGTCAAAACCTTCCAATCGTAGTTAAAAAAACACAGTTAACTCCCGGTTACTCGAACCCTCGCGAAGTCTCGTATTCATAAAGTCCAGCAGGTCAACATATGGTAGACAACTTGAAAAGAGTCGCACAGCCGAGTAACAATTCTGTGTACACTTCAGTCTTCAGTCTCAGTATCGTAATCGAGCAGGAACTGATTGCAATTGCTACGTGTCTCGTCTTGGTCTTAAGAGATTAAAACCACAGTTGTAGAGTCAAATGATTTTAGAAAAATTCGAGTTCACTGCAAACGCAATTATCAAACTGGAAGGCGTTCAAATGTTACTACTGACAATTAGAAACACGCAAAAAAGCGAAATGACTTTTTATTGGCCGAGAGAAAAACGAAATAAAAAAGAAAAAGGTTCACAAAAAACTGATCGTCAATGAATCCATATTAGTAGCAACAATTTCTTGACTTAACTCTGAATGAGCAGTGGCCAACGATCGACGCATAGCATAAAAAATTAAAGCGTTAAACGTTTGGTGACGGTTAAAACTATAAAATTAATGTTCCAAAAAACACGACACCGAACCCCACCTCACCCCCCCCTACACACACACACACACACACTTTCCAATCTCGGACGTGTAAATCTTTCTGATACTCTGATAGGCACACCCCAACCACAGACTTAGAAGTTTATAAAAGGATTAGCTCATTATAAGAGTTGAATGCAATATCGCTACTGGTACTGTAAAGAGAAATCTTTCTTGTGTCTCGTAATTATAACATAAGCGATATTAGCTTGCAGTAATTCAAATCTTTATAATTTCGCAATCTAAGGTTTCTTGTTTGTCGTAGCAAATCTCTATTGTATTCAAAACTAATGTATTTTGCCATTATTCGATGTAAGCTATTCGATACGAAAGTTTTAATCGAATTTTTTTGGAGCACCCCAGCCACTGGAACATACAATTAGCGAAAACATGCAACAAAAAATAACAATGTCACTACCGCTTCTTGGTACCGGATAACAACCTTGATTTCTCTTTAGAAATTAGGAACAAAGGTTTTCCATTATCTCATCAGTCGATAATTCCCTCAAAACCGGAAACCAGACAAAAGAATAGCTTTAAACATCCACTGATTGAACTAACCCTTTCTTTTGGGTATTGAAAAAGAAAACTAATTTATCCTCGGGTTTCTTTGTTTTTTCGTCCCTTGCCACACATAATTATATCGCGCAATTACATCTTTCTATTCACAACTGTATATTTCCCTAATCAACGGTTGGTACTAGCCCGTGTTGTATGTATTGTCTTCATTTAACATGCCCAATACATGTGTTAAGTATTACAAGTTTTCTTAGTCAATATTACTTCTTCGATAGTAAGTTACTTAGAGCCCTGCAGAGGAATCACTCGTCTTTTCCTAACTCACTTTTCAAGTAGTTATCCACCGGAAACTATATCTACAGTTATTATAACTGTGTTCTCGTTTATAGAAACCTGAGCTTAGTTTTAAATGATTTGATTAACAATATGTAATTTTCGACTTTGTCTAATGCGTACTGCAAGCTTCAAAACTCAGTTTCCCTACTTTTTAATGGAAAAACTATTCGAAAGACATTCAACAAGCGCGGAGGTAATTTCATCATCGAAATCAGATGCTGGATCAAGATAAGCAAAATAAAGTGTGAGGTCTCTTTGGGGTGTCCAGAGCAATGATAATCAAATTAATTTTCAAAACTCAGGAAAGAGCAACACCACCACTGAATACCGTCAAAAGCAGCTGTTGCCATTATAAAATCATTTGGTGTTAAGATTATAGGGTGCTAATATGTTTATGGTTTTGAGAAGTCATAAAGGTGCAAACTTTACGCAAAAAATGTCTTCAAATCAAAGCATTTTGTCGCTGTTTGGTTGATTCCGATCCCTTCGGAGAAGCTTAAAGCAATTAGCACCAAACCAGTTGGAAAAATTTGCTAATCGCATAACAATTAATCGCATTAGGGACTCACCTGGCTTTAGTGTAGGGACACACAATGTCGCTTGGATTGTTTTTCTCTTTGTAAATAGGGCTTTGGTGACGTATTTAAAACAGTAACCTTTGACATAGTCACTGAACAGAGTACAAGGATAGAAAACTGTGTTATGCCCTGGCAGGGCAAGTTTCTCCGCAATAAATTTCTCAGAGTTTTGTTCATATAGTTCGACGGTATCTGTTGTGCGCCGACATTTCGGTGCGGTAAATGTTACCGTGAAAGTGTTGTTACATGGAAAAATGCTTTTTAAAGGGGTTGATAAAGAGTGTTTACTCCATGTGACTTGCATGGTCTTACTTCTTGCCAGAACAGCACGGCCGTCTTTTGCTCCGGAGACGTATTCGAAGAAGTAATTTCCTTGAGTATCAAACAACTCGCAACTAAAACGAACTCTCAGTCCGTCCTCCTTCTGTCGACCATTATACAGTTTACGAACCACTTTCGAAGTAATATTAACGCGTTCTTTGCCCCTTGTGTAGTACAGGTAAACTTTATCTCTGTACTTTCCTGGAAGGCATTTGCGGTCATGATGAATCCAAATCGATCCAAATTTTGTGAGTGCAGTGTGATTCCGGGGCGAATCTATGCGTAATTTGCTCCATCTCAGGAACAAAGTTTGGTTTATCGTGCCACTTATTCCACTCTCTGATACGCGATACCCAAACTGATAACGTCCCTGTTGATCAAAATAATCGCAGCGTATAGACACGATCAGGTGAGTTTTGTTTGCGAGACGAGTTGCCACAGAAGCAACGCGTCTCTTTGCCGGCGCGAAATAATAAACATTTACAGTAACAACTCTTTCTGTCCCATCTGCTGACAAACTAGGAGGAAACCAAAAAGTTATGTTCACGTCACCGGAGAGTGGAGACTGGATAGGCGAAACGTGAATCCTAGGCCTGTTGCCGTGTTCACTTGCTGACCCTACAACTGAGAATATAAAGCGCAAGTCATGACATTGAATTGACACTAGTCACTATCCTGATTTGAGAAAGACTGTTCAAAACTGAGCTATTCTGTTTCCATGTGCCATCAGGATTTTCACAACCGATGCAACATGATGGTATCGTATTTCTTCATCCTACCAGTAGACTTCAGATAATTTACAGTGATAAAAGCTACAACATTCTCGAGGCAGAACATAAAGAGTCGATGAAAATATAACATATGCGTTGACATGATGGGAAACAACTCCACATCACAGCGGCACTTGTAATTTCGAAATTTACAGAAATACAACTAGTCCTACGGCTTTGTTAAGAACTTGAACAGTTATCTCTTGCTAGGTAAATTTCTCAACCCTATTAAAGATAAAATTGTCACATGTCAAATTGAAAACAGTTATACTTACAAAAATGAGTGAAAGGAACAAGCAGGGCAAAACTCCAGGCCAGAAACTGCACATAGCGGTAACCCATTTGTATTTCTTCATGGACGAATCTTCAACCTGGTATGGCAAAGCAAAATTTCAAATGAATAACTTAGGGACAGGCGAAGGTTCTTTATGGAGTGCGAAATGCAGTTATGAGAGCAGTTATGTTTGCCGATATATGCCCCTCTCAATTCGCGCGGCGCTGGTTCGTCTAAAGACTACAGTTTGCTCAGCTATCTAGGACCTATAATTAATTGTTCACAATTATATTGTGCTGTACGATCAATTAGCATTCCACGCCCCCTTCCCACTCGTTGACCTGTATTATAATGCAAACAAAACACATCTTACGCCAATCAATAACTGTGGCTTCAGCGTAAACCAACCCTTCAACTCAAATCCATTCATATTGACTTCTGAAGACACCAGTCAATCTTTATATAAAAAAACACACTCATTGGCAGGCGTGTGGCAAGATGGTGTCACATTTACATTACGTTGTTCGTTAGCAGTGGAGCTGTTCTTGCTTTGTTGATTTTCGTTAACAGCATTCACGCCAAACGAAAGTGTTTGCTCAACGCAGCACGAATGACAAAACGGACTTCATGTCCGACATTATGCCTACTTGACGATGTTCGCTCCGAACTTAGCGATTGAACAGAAAGATATTATAAAATATCCATAGTTTTTTTGACCCCCAGTCGTATTAAAGTTATCGTCGACCATATTCTTATAATTATATATATACATATCATAACGTATATGCTAATTCACTGCTTACATCCGTATGTCAGCATCAACTCAAACGTCAGTTCAGGTCTTGACCAATATCAGCGACGTTTTTCATCGCTTCAAGCAGCACGTTTCAGAACTGAATTTAATTAACAGGTGAAGATCGTGTTAGAAAGCGTATTCGACTACACGTTGAGTTCTCACAAATAATTCAGGCAGTAATTACAGCAAAACGTTCGAGTGTTTGATTGAATCTCTATAATCATTAAACGAAGATGCAATATAATTTCTCTCATTGGTTCAACCGTTTATCACAAAAAGCATTAAAATACTCAACCAGATCTTGGTGTCGATGAGCCACGGCTTTTCAGTTTGTCTGTCAGAACATCCTGTGTTTCTACAGTTACGTGGTTATCATAAATTTACCATCTCTACCCCGCCCACAAGCACTGTTATTGACAAGGCACGTGGACTGTACTTGTATTGATCGAGGGCAGCCGATTTTCAAAGTTTTCCAAACAACTTATCCTGTTTATCAGAAGCATAACTCACCAAAATAAATGGCTTGTTTCCGTTTTTAAGACTAAAATATTTCAGTGTTCGTTTTTTGAACGTATAAATTAAACATAGAGCTTTAAGTTGTTTTATTCTATTATTCAGTGGGATTCGAAAACCAATTCGTGTTTCATGTATACTTTATTTCAGATATTAATCCGCTGAGATCTGGAAATGGCATAATCACTGATCCTGACTATTTGGATTTAAAAAAGAACTTACAAAGTGCCGATGTACAAACAAAACACACCGGACATCAGAACAACTGAATCTTTTTAAAAAGCTAAAATAAACCGGCTACATTCACAGCACGACATCATCAGAGCCTTTTTTACTCTTTCTCCATATGAATTCAAATTTAGTTCTCGAGATTGCCTCACCTTTCCATACTGTTGTCCCTCTCTTCCTTCTGTTGCACTTAAGTTCGGTTCTTAAAGCTTCTAAAAACTCTCAAACTACGGTATTCAATTTACCATTCTGCTTTTGCTCCGGCAAAAAGCAGCGCAACGTTAAAACTGATAGGGTATCTCGACAGTCTATCCTGTTCTTCAAACCTGCTGGCGAAACTGATGTTCGGTTCCTTGTAAGACGTCCATGAGCGAATGATATACAACAAAGTTTGAAGACTAGCTGCGTACTTGATGCAGCCAGGAAGCGTCTCCTTATGTTATTGCTTTTCTTGCTCTCGCTTTTCGTGTAAGGATCGGCTAATGCAATGAATTTACGACAACAAAATGGCCAAATTGCTCCCAATCGGATGGATATCTGTAGCAGTTATGATGAATGAGATAACCGCATACATGTGCTCTGCTGATTTAAATTTCTTTCGACTTGAAAGTGATTTACAATAGAATAGAAGATGTTTGTGGAAGTAAGCCAATATTTGCTTCAGAACACACAAATAGTATGGGCATTGTTTCGTTGATGAGGTGGGAGGGAATCCATTGAATTTTCACCAATTAAAAACAAAAGAACAGCTTGTCACACTGACAATAAATCAATGTCAAGTGTTGGTCAATGTATTTTTAAAAGACTTCAAAATACGATCGAAACTTTCCTCACTGTTTCTTCCTGTTGTGATTGCCTCATAAAGTTCAAAAACTTCTCATCACTAAGGGAAATCAGGAACTGTCGCAAGTTCGTCACAAAACCTAAGAACAGATAAATACTGTAAACATTAGTGCAGCAAATACTAAATGAATAAAATTTCTTTTTCTTAGGCTTAGTTCTCACTTATCAAAACATGTCATTAAAGATGACGTACCATTTAAAGTAAAGAATGAAATAATTTTAAGAGTCTTAAGATAAAAGCACTGGAAATGTCGCGGTTTTCTAATCTAAAGGAAATAGCGCAGTTCGCACGCAATGCTAAGGAGATTTAACTGAAGATTCTCTAAGGAGACTTTAAAAGCTCTTAAAATGTATAAAGCAAGATCGCAGCCACGAAATGCTCACTGACGCCAGAATCATAGAAAACTGTTTGAGAGCTGTCAAGTTTGGTGACCAAAGAGGCGGACATGTGTGATGTGATAAGAGCAAACCCATCCAAATCCACACGTTTCCATGTGTACAAAAACTGCTTAAATGCTTTCGTGCAACCATCACAAACTGACATCACTTATAATCCTGTGACAACTTCTGACCAAAGGGTCTCAGTCTGATATTTTTTAATCTGACTGCTATTTGACACTGTTTAATGAACACCTTTGTATGAAGATTCTTCGGCTGGACCTGTCACAAACAACTCTTAGACGGAGATCCTGGCAGAACTTGAAGTGCTTTTTTGAAGATATGTCCATCATTATAAACCCAAACCAACTCCCTGAAGATCAAGTTTTAAATCAATATGCAAATACAGTGCGCTTGAGCCTTGATATTTTATATTTAAATATCAACTTTGGCCTATCAGTAAAATTTTAGATATTTCTTTCTAAAATTAAATACGAAACAAGAATCCCAGATTACCGAAATATGACTCCAAGTAGCGACCTTTCTATTCTGTAATACTTATTTAAGTAGAGAAAGGAGATCAACAAGTTTACAGTCGTTGGTAAAACCCTGAAGAAATATTGTTGTCACCGATATGAAGCCTAAGTTGCTGGTTTTACACAGTCTCTGCTAGTGTGAAAAACGCGTGAAAGAGTTCTTCATGATATCACGAGTTCCACATCACGCCCCCATCATCAAAACAAAACTTTTGTGACCCTAGTAGCTAAGAAACCAATAACGAAGTAAATGTAAAGCAACGGATATTACCAACCTTAAAAGTTATTCAGCAAACTGTTTCGACGTTTAATGAACGTCACAGAGAAAACACCCAAGGCAAAGTTTCTAGACAAACTTTCGAAACGAAAGAATTAAATCGATACCATTTCCAGACAATCGCTGTAGCAAAGTGGATAAGTTGTTCTGGATAACTGTCAATAGTTTGTCAACAGCGATTGAGTTCTTTCTTGACTCACCTCACTAGTTGCTGGCAGGTTTTTTATGGCTTAAAATCTTGATAAATAAAGATGGCTTGCAGAATGAAGCTGTAGTTGCACGCTGATGTATTTCCCACCAACTGCACTAAGGGGCTGGTGACGAAACACCTTTCAGTCAAAGATTACTTTCCAGTTGACAGTTCTGAGTGGAGACCAAGTTCTTGACAAAAGTTCCACCTTCTTCTTTATATCAGACAAATACTTTGCAGTTTATGATAGATTTTAACTCGATTATCGTCTAAGTTTTGCTACGTAAGATACTCGAAAAAATGCAATTAGCTGATCGCTTTGAGCAAGCAATTTACAAGAAGTGTGATTAGGTAAATCTGGTGACAAAGTGATTAATGCGCTAGGCATGGGTTCAGACCAAGATGGCCATATTAGAAATGCATCTTTGACAGGCAAAACACCTGCTATCACTGCAGACATGTCCGTTATGGTCTAAAATCATTTTCAGTTGATATCGTTTCAATATCGTGATATGCATCTCCATTCTTAAATTTAGTGTTTCATCTCCTTCCATGCAAGCAATTTTAATAATATTTATGTTTTGATTTCTTATCTGTGTGTCTTTTCTTAATACAGCTCGCCATGACTTTTATAGAGTTTTCTTTCCCTCCTGAAGTACTGTCAAACTTTTGACAACCGCTCCATCCAGTTTAGAGTCAGTTCAAAACATTGTTTCTTTCACTTTGGACTACCATGGACCGTAGCAAAATTACTGTATGGCATATCACATGTTTTCAATACTTCTTACCTAACTAACAGCTCGAAATTCCGTTTTATTGCAAAGAATTAGTGTTGCAACTCAGGTCTTCCAAACGCATTCATGATAGTACTGCGAACTGTCTGAAATTCAAACTAGATGTCCTTCGCTAGACAATAGTATTACGTCCGTCACTGAATGATTGAATCTATCTAAATAACACTCGTTCCTCAAAATTATTCAATGTTTACAGCGAGAAGCTGGCATCGAATTCTTCCCTAAAATGTATTTCTTGTTGCGTGAAAGCATTTTTATTTAATCCAAAGACTTCCACCTTCAGCCGCGTCAAAGAAACAGAGGTAACCTTATCGGTATAGAAACATCCTACAGGAAGATTCCCATCAAGTGATAAACATTATAGAAGCGTCTTTTGTGAGTTTCTCTAAGCAGCCATTGACAAATATCAACATCTTTACAATTACGCAAAGTGAACATTTTTTCAAGTTTTAGTCAAAACAAACAACTATTATGACTATATTATAGCAATGTTTCGACTAACAACAACAGTGGCATCTGACCAGCTCCTATTTGGCTTGGCTTTGATAGAAGACTGCAGGAAAGTAAACATTTTTTTGTTCCTTTAAAAAAGGTAAATGTATGCGCAACAGCAGTTTTGAATTGCGGACACTGATAAAAAAAACCAGAATATTCTTATGCGGCCCGTTAATCCAAAAAACAAAGAGTTTCGTCGTTTCGGGTTTTATACTAACTAATAATGTCCAATGTGAACTTACTGTTGAGTACGGCTGAACAACTTGTCGCGATTATTATTGACGCAAAAACAACTACACTTTGGTTCAGCCGTAAAGAAATTTCCCGCTGTTAAAGTTAATGTTGTACTTTCGCTAATTGTCAACATTGTATTTCAGTGTATTTTTAGAAACAAAAAGGCTTTTGTCACCTCAGGAAAAACAGAGTTATCTACACAGAAAACAGTAAACATACTTAAATGAACTGATTTAGTCAAATACTATCCAAAGGAGCTTGCAGTGATAGCAGGTGCTGTTAATGGTTAAAGGAAGTTTTTATCTTAGTTTCACAATTCTGTCCAATTGGAAAAACACTGAATTACAAATGTATTTAAATTACGGAAAAGGTTGTTGCCAATCAGAAATTCGTTTTCAGATAACTGAAATTACGATAAGAAAAATTTCGTATCTTCTTTGGTCGGACAAAACCAAACTCAACAACCTTATCTTCATTAACATTCGGTTTTGGCACAGTTTTTTGTACGATCACAGACTGGTGTTTTAATAACTTTTCCTTTCGCTTTCTGATAATGTAATACGGAATATGTGAAAGTGGCTTTAGCATTGCAACCAAATTTGACTAAATTTTTTCGTGTACTGTTTCAATATTGTATATTCATATTTATTCACAGGAGTAACGAAGGTAACGCAAAACATGGCTGCCAAAGAACATGGTGGCTTGGCAGGGCCGTACCTAGCGGGGGGGCTAGGGGGGCAGTTGCCCCCCCCCCAGAGATTTGACAACGTGACTCTAATGCTCTTAAAAGATCGGAAGAGCGT
>JAOBRG010149213.1:7912-18609 GCA_027574985.1 Umimayanthus nakama | reverse complement strand
ACCACATCACAGTAGTAGTGTTACCCTGTCACAGTAGCAGTGTTATCACGTCACAGTAGTAGTGTTACCACATCACAATAGTAGTGTTATCACGTCACAGTAGTAGTATTACCTTGTCACAGTAGCAGTGTTACCATGTCACAGTAGCAGTGTTATCACGTCACAGTAGTAGTGTTACCACATCACAATAGTAGTGTTATCACGTCACAGTAGCTGAGTTACCATGTCACAGTAGCAGTGTTATCACGTCACAGTAGTAGTGTTATCACGTCACAGTAGTAGTGTTATCACGTCACAGTAGTAGTGTTATCACGTCACAGTAGTAGTGTTATAACGTCACAGTAGTAGGGTTACCACATCACAGTAGTAGTGTTACCCTGTCACAGTAGCAGTGCTATCACGTCACAGTAGTAGTGTTATCACGTCACAGTAGTAGTGTTATCACGTCACAGTAGTAGTGCTATCACGTCATAGTAGTAGTGTTACCACATCACAGTAGTAGTGTTACCCTGTCACAGTAGCAGTGTTATCACGTCACAGTAGTAGTGTTACCATGTCACAGTAGCAGTGTTATCACGTCACAATAGTAGTGTTGTCATGTCACAGTAGTAGTGTTACCACATCACAATAGTAGTGTTATCACGTCACAGTAGCTGAGTTACCATGTCACAGTAGCAGTGTTATCACGTCACAGTAGTAGTGTTATCACGTCACAGTAGTAGTGTTATCACGTCACAGTAGTAGTGTTATCACGTCACAGAAGTAGTGTTACCACATCACGGTAGTAGGTTACCATGTCACATTGGCAGTGTTACCAAGTCATAGTACTAGTGTTACCATGTCACAGCAATGGTACCGCGCTACGTTGGCAGTGCTACCATGTCAGAGGCACATTTCAGTAGTACTAAATTCAAGTAACTAGATCTTTAAATAACGAAGGGAGTTACTTTAAATAGAAAAAAGGCAGTTTGTCTTTGAGTAATGACTAAAGACGACAATAGAATGCAGACTTTTTATTGTACTCACCACTTTCCTCTACAGTTACAATATATCCACAGTACCAAAAATATACTAATCTCTCAGCTCAAGGTTCTTCTTCCAAATATAAAATATTTTATTCCAGCAGAAAATATAGAACATTAAGCAAAGTTTCTTCAGAAACTGAAACAGTTTGACATGTGGATGGTAACCAGTAAATGGGCTCTCTGGTGAAGAAGACACCGGAGACGTTAATGAGGAAGAGCAAAAACTTTCCTCATTTGTTTTTTTTCCTGTTTTCATGACCAAAGAGCCAGTTTACAAATGTTCCTACAGCAACAACAACTTTTGTTTCCCCTCTTCCCATCTGGGAAATACATTTTCAAAACCACTAACTGTTGAAATACTGAAATTGATAGATTTAAGAAGACGTGAGACAAAGATACAGCTCTTGTCTCCGTAAAGATACATTTAGCAGCTTCAAAGCTGTTGCTCTACTTAGAAACATTTGAACTTAATAACAATACCTTGAGCGTTTTATTGCGATAACTGGTACACTTTGGAGTCAATTAGAGGTTTAGATTTTTGAGGGATGGCTATTAGCAAGTCATGAACGGCGAAAAATAACAAGAAATTACCACTTGAAACAAGAAACTTTAAAGGAAATAAATAACCTTAGCAACTGCTAAACTAAAGTCTTTTGCTACTGTAACAAAGTCAAAATATTATAAGACAAAGTTCATTTGAATGCTATAAAGGACTGTTATTAAACCGAACAATCATAACTTCTAGTTGACTGCAAAGTGAAAGCCATCGCTGAGTGTGTTTGCATATGATATAAAACCACTAACTTCTACGATTTGGCAGTTTTAAGTCACCTCGTGCTAAATATAACTTATAAGTTATCTATAACACATATCATTCTTTAACTATCAACCTCTCCCTTGATATAATTAATATTCTTTGTCTTATGAATACAACTTTCTATCAACCATGCAAGAGTAACACCATATAATGACTGTTATTTTGAGACAGATTCTATCTGTTAAGAAAGTCTAGTTGTTCCAAAATGTACGCACTATAGTTTCTGAACGTTTACATCAAATCATTTTTTACTATATGGATTGACATACCATTTAGTTTCATGCATCTAATACAATTGTAATTATTTTTTAAAGGCAATGCCAATAACTCACTGCTACACTACTTACCAAGATATTTCAACATTACCTTGTAAATGGAACAAAATGGGTAATCACTATTTTAACTGACAAAAAGATAAACTTTTTTTAAAGATTACTAGGTTTTTAGGTTTGTTAAGTCATGACAGTTATTCATACTTATTTAGTAAGGATTCTGTCAGTGCAATAATTATATTAGTTTATTACATTTAATTACTTCGAAATTATATTAGCTCTTTTTATATAATATTATAGTGTTTATTTTAGGAGAATATTACTTTCTTACTTGTTTTGCTTGTAATAGCATCAGTTAAATATAAGTGTAAATAAAATATTCTGTTAAACCAGAAACAACTTGTATTCTTTAGAAGATAATTATCAAACTAAAAACTGTTTTATGGAAATAATAAGCGTTTCTTCTAAAGATAAAATTGAAACTGCACCTTTTTGTTTTCACTTTAAAAATATAAGTTATATTGTTCTTAAAATGCTCAGAACTTAAAACCAAAATGTTCAATAGCTCTTACAAAAACATTTTGAAGCTGTTTTAGGTAAGAGGACTATACATTCAAGTAAAACTTTCAGTACTACAAAACTTGAGTAAATATGGCATGACTCAACATGACCTCACTAAAAACTGGCATGACCTGACATGATCTGACCAAACACATATATAGCATGAACTGACCAAATATGGCATGAACCAACATAACCTGACCAAGTATGGCTTGACCTGACCAAATATAACATGAACCAACATCATCGGTCCGACCAAAAATGGCACAACTGACCAAAGAACGTTTTGATTGTAGTTACAGGTTAATTGTTTTCTTCTTCTAAAAAGATTTCTGAATGTTGAAGAGCTGTTCTTAGGAAACTGTGAAGTATAATTGATTCTTCAAAGAATGGTAGTATTATTATTACTCACTGGGGTCAGAAAAATGACTGAGATGAGCATGTAGGCCAATGAAGTACTCGCATGTCAGAAAATATACCTAGTAATAAAAATTAATAACTTAAACTTCTCCTGTTATACTTTGAGTTGCAAAATAAAATATTTCGAAAATATGTTTGAAACTTTTGAGAAATGTGTTAAAATTTTCAATTATGCATGGTAGTTAAATAATTTTAATTTAATTTGTGTTAAACTTTATGAGTATCTGATTTAATATGTGCCGCAATGCACAAAAGGGAAAATTCAAATTCATGTCACATGTACAGTAACACCAAAGACTTGATGTTGCACAATATAGAGACACTGTACTTTAGGCAAACTGGATTTGATATATTCATTATACTATTGAGAATTTAGTTCAAGCTTTTTCTTACAGATTGTGTTGTGAGTTAAACACTGCCATTATAGGAAATCATTATCATTATTTGAAAGATCAGCCAGACTGAAATTTTGCGTATGCTCAAAACTTATTATCCAACAACAGTGATATTGTTATGTTAATTTTTAGCTTCTCTTTCTTATGTCCTCTTTCAATAAAAGTTAGAAATCTATTATTATTACCTCGAACCATAGTTATTTTATTATCTCTTCTTATCCTTAGTGACCTTTGTATTGCAACTGTCTCTAACACAGAATTTTATGTAGTTGGAACCCAAAGTTCACCTGATACTGAGCAAAATGCTTTCAATCTGTTACTTCACACTTATGCTATGTGCAACAGTACACATGTATCAAAATTTCAAGTGTGGTCACATTGGCATGAAGATATTTTTGCAGGGTTAAAACCTATATATAATGATTTGTCTTATGATAAATAATATTCCACCTTCATTTACTTCATAAATGGATTTTTAATGTTATCATTAAGTAATTTCTTTTACCAATTCAAAAAAATACTTTTTAAAGTTACCCTACATGTACTTATAATGTAGTATGGCTACCATGAAACTCATAAGTCACCAGTGAAATGTTCCTTCCAAAGGTTTGAGGTGGGGATTAAGATTTTGAAGCTGTGAAGGCTCAAAATTTTAACATTCAACCCATGGATTTTTGCATGTAGCTGACAGGTTTCTTTCAGAGATTTTGCACAGACTGACAAGATCAATCCAATGTTCTGCTTCATGAAAAACAGTGCTCAGCATGATTTGTAATAAACTAGACATTTGCAGTTCTTTATTGAAGCAAGAAACTTATTCCACAACTCATTTAGAGATTCTTAGTAAACTTTGTGTGGCATTTGGTGCTTCTTTTTCTAAAACCTCTGTTGTTTAAACTGTCTATTAAATCTGGACTTTCTTTGAATTTTAAAAAGGAGGATTTCTTATGGCAAAATAGCCTCCATAGAGCCAGCTGGTGAAACTGAAAGAGAAAGTGGCTTTAAATCTGACTTATCTAAATCATCCTGAGTGGAAGCTGATTCCTTGTTCTCACTGTTCTCTTTGTCATTTGAATCATCTTCTAAGACCTGTACAGCCAACATGGGTTTCACTGACGCCATAGGGCGGCTACCAGCATGGCCAGGGTCACCACGAAATTGGTCATTGTACACATACACAAAATATCCATGTTTGGCACGAACATCATCAACATTTTCTTCAGCTGAGTCATTTTCTGGCGGTTTCATGGGACGCCTTGGTCTGATTGCAACTGGTTTATCAGATCCTGCTCTTGGTTTTGAAGCAGGTTTCACCGGCATAGTTTCACTGATCTTCCTTGGAGTGAGTGGCTTCATTGAAAATTGTGCTGGATGTGAACTTGGGCGTGGTGCAGTCTTCGGCCTTGGTGGTACTGGACTCACCTTTCTCACTGGAGAAGCAGACTTTGGTCGTCGCGGCAAGTACAGTCTGGGCGATACTGAGCGTGCTCTCGGAGATCTAGCTGTAGACCTTGGTGTCCTAGTTTCCCCAACTGGCATGCTTGCCGCCAGTAAGCAGTGAATGTGTACCGTAAACACTTTTGTGAGATGTTTCTCTGTTGGCAGGCTAGGAACGTACTTTATTGGCACTGGAACAGTTGAAAAATTCCAGGGGGGCCTTTTCCCTACAGCCAAGAAACAAAATTTGGAATCTGATTGCTGCCCATGATAATCCAATCAAGGAAACTGATTTGCTGTCATAAAAGCGAAGACAATAAACAACTCAGTACTGACTCAACACGTACGATTTCCTGGCCTGCCTCCAGATGGAGTCGTTTGTGTATGTGTACAACAATGAAGTCCCTGAGCAAGTTATTTAGTAAGGTTTCAGTTAGCTCGTTGATACAGGAATTGTAGTTTAAGTACATTATGTTCAGCAATGCAAGCCAGCTATCAGCATTGAGCGAATACTGGGTTGCTTTCTGTCTCACTTTCATTGAAGGAATACAATTATAAACAAGTGCATAATCTGCATCAATTTCATTCAGTATCAGTTACATAGACAAGAAACAAACAACTGACAACACTGTTGTCCTTTTGTAGCAACTCTTTGACCAGTGTTAGTTCTATTCCAATTGTCAAGTTAAGCTTAGTATGGCACATAGCTTTAACTCTCCCAGCCCCAAACATTCCACAAAACATTGTACAAGTGTTGCTAAATTCTTCAAAATTGTCTTGAGCTTCCTTGTACACTGTACATGTAAAGGAGGCTGGGAGAATTTAACTTTTTATCTTAAATAAACTGTTGTTTATGATTATTTGCTATAAAATGTTCTCATTACAAAATAACTTACTTTTTGTGCACCATGTAAGGAAAATTTACATACTGATTATTGGCTGGGGCTGAAAAGGTTAATAGTATTCTTCTAAACCAGTAAGTGAGCCATAGTAGAAGAAGAGGAAGTTGGGGTGTGTCATATCCTTATATCCAAGTCTCTTTCCCCCTATAACACCTTTTCTTTATCAACTGTTATTTTTGCCATCATTGATTTTGCTGTCATGCAGGGCATTAAAATACTCCAATCTTGTCAGTATGATTTAACAGCAGCTTGTTGTTTCAAGGGCATGCTTGGATTTTAGTGAAACATTTTTAGTTTAGTAATAAAGTTGTTAAAAAAATTATATGCGGAAGGTCAGTATTGACTCAGAAACAACTAACTGAAGCAGAATTATAGAGAAATGCTGAATAAATTGACAGCGTAAGGAGAGAAAAAAACATTGATAACACTATGCACAAGCAAAAATGGTTCAGTGTTAAAATAACTTACTGGTATTCACAAAATAGTTTATTTTGCAGACATGCTACATGTATAACATGCTTTGTTATAGGATGCAATATTTAATAAAACCAAGTTTCACACAGAGGTGTGTTAAGTGTTCTAAAAATATTAAATAACAATATCATTTTTACATATCATATGATTTAGACAAAACTGAACTACGTAAATTACTATTTACAATTAAAATTTACAATAAATTGTCTACTATTAACATCAATTATATGCAAGTATACAGTTTATTTAACACTAAATACCATCGAAATGTTTAATAAGTATACATTAAAATTCTATCTTCAGTTACGTCAAACGAATTTCAACTATGGTAGATTTTAAATGAGAGTTTACATCGCAAGACTGGTTACCCTAATTTATGTTTTAAATAGTGATTCAACACTACCAATATATCTCACATGCAATAAACCAGGAAATCACCAAAAAGTTAAATCTGCTTCCTTTGGCTGAAGTGAAGTAAACATGGTGCCAGATTAAGATTCACCAGTGACTACTAAAATCCATTAACAAATTACATGCAAGTAATTTTAAAGCGTGCAGTAGTAAGATGACAATTAAGTGAGCCAACCTCCAGCCACTTAATATTTAGAAATAATATATGTAGAAATAATAATTCAAACAACTCAAAAAATATATGACATTTATTTTTAATTATTTAGGGTACACGTACTTCTAATTAGAGATTATTCCATTAGGTGAAGTAGCCCTTTGCCAATTTGGCACCCTCGTTATCAAAAATCTTGTACAACTAAGAGTTGACTAATTCATTCATCATAGTATTTAAGCAATATTCGAGTCTTAACTGTTCTTTTACCAGCTTAACATGTATTCTCTCATGCAGTTTGAAAACATTTATTTCTTATTTAAATGTTTCTAAGTTTAATAATTAGAAGTCAAATATGAACCTTCTTTAGTTTAAACCTTGGGTTTCATTCAGTTGACAAAAATATTTAGAAAGGGCTAATTAATGAGTTACGCTATAACTTAGCACCACATTTCTCAAATCTGTAACATGCAAAATTCAACTGTTAGTTATAGTTTAGTTAGTGTTAAAAAACCACAATGGAAGATGCACATTCATAGGTGACAAGCTGTACAGCCTTAAAAAGAACACATACAGAACAAGGTTTTTTTTAAAAAAAAAGAAACTGGCAACTTACTGTGGACATCAACTTCAAATCCTTCCTCTGGAAACTTCTCAGTGGCACAGCAAGCAATGAAGATCATATCATCATTAAACAAGTCTCGCAGTTCACGGATCTGGATAAGAAATTACAGAAAGATTTTTTAACTGTTCATATATCTACAATGTGACTGATGGGAACAAAGTGATTTTGGTGAGAATGCTTCTGTAAAACTTAGCTATGACAGCTTTCTATCTTAATAAGAGAGTTTTCACAGTGTTCCTCTACTAATCTAATTGATTACCAATTTCTTGCTAAGGTAAGAAATAGCACTTCATCAAAGTGACTTATAAGCCACAAAAAATTTTCTTGAATATTTAAAAGACTGTCAGTGAGCAAATTGAGTAAAAACAAAACTAAGTTTCTTGCTATATTTCATTGTTATATTATTAATAAAAATGATTTTGGGTTCAGCAAAGCAGTACATGCAGATGTAGTTTGAAATAAAACAACTCACACAAATTTAATATTTAATTTAAAATCTGTGATAAGTACAACTATGCCCGATTACAGATTTAATTTACAGTGAAAGTGTATTGCTATTTTTAAATATTCGAAAGAAATACATTATCATCACCAGTATATATTCCACAATGTTATCATATTTGCAAGACCGCTAAAGTTTCTTGTTTTGACTAACAAATGAATCCTATTGTGCTACTTGGTAGAAGCAAAGCTCTTTAGTGAATTATAATTATTCATGCAGCTGAGTGCAGTTAATGAAACTTCTTTCATTTATACTCCTGTTGACTAAAGATTCTGGGTGTGGCTGATAAACAGTTTTCTATATGTGGAGCATTCCCTCGTGCCATCAACAGTTTGTTTCAGTGTCAGTGTTACATTTCAGTCTAATTCAACATCTCAAATGAAATCAAAGATTCTGCAGAGTAAAGCTAAGCTGGAGCATGACACCAGAAACAGGCCTCAGAATCAAAATTAACAAGTCAAAAGAAATAAAGAATTAAAATTAAGAAATGCAACCTTGGGCTATTACAATGTCTTGCAATCTGCACCAAGGCTACTTAAATTCAGGAGAAAGAAACCACTAAAAATCAGGGTGGTAAAATGAAAAGTAAACTTTCCGAATATATTATTAATATCACATGCAAAACAAAGCTTGTCAACAAGGCTTCTTCAAGTGGTTAAGTACCTTTTTCTAAACCCCAAACATAATTATACAGAACTGAACCATCTCATCTGATAAAGATCCATATTTTCTGCTTTGAAAAAAAAAATCTTAAAAAACTGTCTCTATGGCTGATTACACGTACATGTATGCATTTTCTAGTTGAGAATATTCAACAAGAGCTGCATATACACACATACGTGTAGCATACCTACAACAATATAGCAATCAAAATATCAAAGGGTATAATACACATAAATTACAAGCACTTATATTAAGAATTTTTCATAATGAATGAAGAAGTATTTCACAACCAGCTAGAAAATATGCTGAAAGATGAAGACTAACTATCAAAATCTACATGTATAGTAATCTGACCATACATTTGTAAGTACTCTTCAAAGTTTTTTGAAAAGTCAACAGGAATAGAGCATCTGGATGTTTTGCAATACACTGTAAAACAATTCTGCAATCAACACCTACAAATTTTGTCTTCAGTATGTATATATACCAAGCATGAATATGTACAAAAGTTAAATTAAACATTTCTCATACGGTAATAATAAAAATTTTGTTTTCAACCTCAATTGGTTTAGATTTTAGTTGTTTGATAAACAACAATATTTCGAGTTTTCAGACACTACTAGTACTTAGATAAGAACAACTTTGCATTTGAGTTATGTATTTGTCTCAGTTTTTCTATTGGAATCAAACTAAAAAATGTCAAGTGTTTCCGATACTAGTGTCTTGACATAAAAAGCCAAACAAACCATCATGTTATGTATTAATTAAAAACCATACCAACATTAAATTCTTGCTAGTAATTCCAGAAGTAAAGCACTTCAAAACACTTGATTATGAATGTTTAATTATATTTGCCCCAGGTGCTGAAATGAAGCACATAAATATGCCTTTCTCTTCCAATGAATCCAAATATAGAATGAAGCTGAATTAAAAACTGTATCATTGCCTGTAGGTCTTACAGTACAAGACAATAGATGATAAGCTTCACTGATTTATGTATAAAACAAGCTGAAAATTCAGACAAAATATGCTATTGTTGCAGTGCATAATACTGGACGCAAATGGTTGCAGAAATTTTTCAAAACCAAACCATAGAAAAGTTTTCATTTAATAGATTTATTGAGAAACGGGAAAAATAAATGCCACATAAAATAGAAGTGCTAAGAAATACCACTCCCTGAAAATGCACTGTTGAGACTATACACAATGATGGAACGAAATAATAATGCAAACATTGCCCTTCTTGAGGGATAATACATTATTTTGCGTCACAAACAGTATGAATACAAACAAAGAACCCCAAAAAATGCCAGTGGGCATTGCTATGTTCCTTGAGAGAATTTACAATTACTTATTGTCAAAGCTTACAAGTAGCAGTCTTAGTTTTAAGTTCTATACAACCTTAAAAACCAAATCATTAGAGAAAACCCCAAGTCTATCTTTATATGAAGTAATAAGCGCAATCCAATTTTGTAGCAATTAGTTAGCGGGCAGAAGCAAAAAACTGAATTCAGCTGTCATACAAAAGGAAATCGTTTATCATATTCCAAACGAATAATTTTCAACAGAAAATTGGGTGGTTCATACCATAATATTACAATTTTGTTGTTAAAGGCTTAAGATCTACCAGTTGATCTGGCAAGGTTTAGTTTAACTCATGAGTTGTAATAACTTTACCAAGTAACGTCACAATCGATGTTATCTGGAGAAACGAACCTACTAGAAGTAAAAGGACCAGGTTATTTTTCTGCCCCAGCCCTACATCTAGTTACGATTACCATAAAAATATATTCATTTAAACGTAGAAAGGGAAATTATTTTGCAGTGGCTTACTGCCAGGAAGTATTTGATGTAGAAAGCCGTTAATCTATTAAACTGAGCAAATGCCGAGCAGCAGAAAATTTGGAAGCAAATAAATCCGCTGTTTCGTTTAAGATGGGCCTTGGAAAACTAATTCGCTTAAAATAAAAAACCCTTTGTCTGCAAGTCGTAACGAGCTTACTGTCTGGTAGACACGAAAATCCTAAGTTTCAGCAAATAGC
>JAOBRG010149102.1:0-18615 GCA_027574985.1 Umimayanthus nakama | reverse complement strand
TTGCGCTTTTTTGGCTGCAAAATGGGGGGTCGACTTATACACGGTGTCGACTTATACACGGCAAAATACGGTACATGTGTATGAGTAAAAAAATTTACCCAAGGAAATATTTTTCATGTCTTCAAGCTTCACAGCATCCTTTTCTTTTTACTTTATTGCCAAAAAACACTATTGTGTTAGCTTTCAGGAAATTCTCTGAAGACTTTGGGAAACCTCCAGAAATTTATTGTCCAAAAAGTTAATTAAAAACAATGTTCTCCCAGAAAACTGCCAGAAATTTTGGAAAATAGTTTTGTAATGAAATATTACTAACTCTTTAACTTCCTTGATATTTTGGCCTAAAATTAACGCCTTTTGGCCAATTACAAAACGGTTTTGCCCAACTGTTCTTCGATAATGAACACTTCTTTCGACACTGAATAAGTGATGTTAGCATTGATGATATCATCATAATAAATTAATGAAAATAGTTTACTGTCAAACTTTAGATGTTTTGAAAAAGAATGATTAAAAACTTGTAGTAGTTATATTTTAATTATTTCATATCCTTGGCTTATTAATAAATGATGTTTTCTAACTGTTTTCAACAAAATGTCTCAGTATTGAGCAAACTCTCAAATTTTGTCAACCCAATTGATATGGTAGTGATGTTGGCCACCGTTTTTGTATTTGTTATCATGGCAATGTCAAGGGCCATTTAAAAAACATGGAGGCCCAAAAGGCTTAACCATTTTAGGGTTAAGAGAGAAAACACACTTTGTCTTTTTTATTTACATTTATTATAAATAAATTAAGCAATTCACTTTGGTGGCTTGACATTTTCTTTGCTGTTGTATACTTCTAACAACTTTAAGCTGGAAAAAAATTAACACCGAAAACGAGAAAAAAGCTGTCCCATTCATTGCAACAACCTTTTCATGCAAAAAAGTCACCAAACTGTCTTGTGTCTGGTAGTAATAACTGGAAGTGATTCGCACTGGTTTCCTCATTTTTAGCAGCCAGTCAGAATAAGTGGACAGTGCAATACACTGACATCGGCCGGCTTAGTACTTGTAAATATACATGTACATATACATATACCAAGCAACTTGTTTACTACTCCATGTTACTTGTCGAGAAGTTCCTTCCAAAGATATTCATATTATTTTGAAACTGAACTTACACCCCATTAACACCCATGCTTAAACATGTTTCAATGTTGCTTAACTAAACAGCCTTAAAAATATGTTTTTCAGCACAGCAATACTTTCAGCTCAAAGTTTAGAGCAGACAACTTTTCAAAATGGCCATTAAAGTTCGATTTAGTCCCAAAGACGTTAATGCTTGCTAAGTACAAGAACTAACAACTTAAAAGAGTGGGTTTAACTAAACATGTTTTTGTGTGAATACAGCATTAGTGGCAGATCAGAGTCTTGTACAAGGAATCATCCAGTTGCCTTTTGTCCCATGCATTCTTTGATTATCTAGAATACATGTACTTGTGCTTTTGTTTTAACCAGAGAGCTGTGGGAAGGACCTCGTGCCGGTGTTAAGGGGGCAACAGATTTCATTGGGGTTGATGAGGTATGATCTACATAATTGTAGTAGGAGTTGAAGTTTTACTATTTTGAGCGTTACTGAGGGCAGTTTGGACAACTGTGCTAAAAATAGACATAGGAGTGAAGGCCAGTTAACTTTGTTTTGCAATGTGCAATGCCTTGTTCTGAACCTCCTGGGTACAAAAAGCGTGTTGTATAACTACAGTTATAATAAATAACTTTTTAATTATGTTTGCTAACCCTTGCAGCACTATTATATCAATTTTGCAAGTTTGTCAACATCTGTCTTTTCTGTTCATGGTTGGTTGATAGTCGGATATGGCGTGGTCGTAAAAAGAACTGTTGTTGGTTGTGACTGGTGTTTGTACTTATAACCTATGTAGAAGTTATCTTAGTGTTAGGCCGTCAGACAGTTTGTACGAGTTTGCAGTGTTGGCACAAGGCAGTAATGTAGTTTACCAGAGTCAAACATTGATTAATCTGGGTTCATTGCTAGTTAATGTTGAAACATATTAACAAATTTATCGATTACAATTGACACTATCCTTTCCAAACTCTTTAGGATGAAGTGCAAAGTTCTCCCGACATATACAAATGTATATTTAGGAGATAGGTAAAGAGAATCTAGGCTCTTTCTCGATGCATCCACCAGTGAAAAGTGGGTGTGTTTGTCACTGAAATACATTAAAATAGGGTGTGTTTGACCATCATACCCTTCAAAATTTTCAAATCCTTCTAAACCTACAATTTCTTGAAATATTTAAAACCTTCTATCCCTCTTGAAAATCCTTCAAATCCCTAAAAATCCTTCAAAACCTTCGAATCTTTCAAATCCTTTGATTCCTTCATGACCTTCAACTCCCTCAATTCCTTCAAAACCTTCAAATCTACCAAACTTTTAACCCTCGAAAAACAGATTGAAAGATGTGAAGGATATGAAGGAATTTGGAAGTTTTGAACCAGGAGTTGTGGATTTTGAAGGGTTGGAATGGTTTGTGGTGTACAAAGGGTTTGAATCAGGAGTTGTAGGTTTTGAAGGGTTGGAATGTTTTGAGGGATTTGAAGGGGTTGAAGATTGTAAAGGACCGGAAAGCTCTGAATGATTTGAGGATTTTGAGGCAGTATTTGAGGAAACTGAAGGATTAGAGAGACTTGTTGAGTTTTAATGATTTGAGGGTTTTGAGATAGGATTTGAGGGACTTGAAAGATTTGATTGATTCGAGGGATATAAAGGATTTGAAGGCTTTTAAGGTTTTGAATAATTTCAGGGTTTTGACGCAGGATTTAAAGGATTTGAAAGAATTGGAAGATTTGAATATTTTGAAAGGTTTGTAGGTTTTGAAGAACTTGTATGTGAAGATTTTGAAAGATTTGAAGGATTTGAGGTTTAAAGTATTTAAAAAGATTGGAAAGCTCTGAATGTATTGAGGTTTTTAATGCAGGTTTTGAGGAAAGTGAAAGGTTAAAATAATTTGAAGGTTTAAAGGATTTGTAGGTAATGGATTTGAAGGTTTTGAGGATTTGAAAGATTTGAAGGTTTTGAATGGTTTGAAGGTTTCGAAGTATTTGAAGGTTTTGAGTTGTTTCAAGGTTTTGAAGTATTTGGTATCAAGGATTTGAACGTTTTTTGGTTTCTACAGGTTTCGATGGACTTGAGGGAACCTGAAGGTTTTGAAAAATTTGAAGGATTTTCAAGTTTTAAGGGTTTGAGGGGCTTGAAGGTTTTGAAGTGTTTGAAGGATTTGAATGGTTTGAAGGATTTGAAGGGTTTGTAGGATTTGAAAGATTTAAAGGACATCAAGGACTTGAAAGATCTGAAGGTTTTAAAAGATTTGCAGATTTGTAAGATTTTCGAAAAGGTGAGTGAAGGATTTCACAAGGTTAGATACACCCTATCTCAGTGCTATAAGTAGGATTACAGTGGTTGATACATCGAGAAAGAGCCAGAATCGAGCAACGCATGATTAAAATGAATATTAAATACTTTGGAGGATCAAGCTAAACGATTTTATACAATATTAATAGACTTTGAAAAGACAGGTACAAACTAGTGTGATTGGAAGAAAGTTTCTATTCCGTTTCGTTCCAGGCTCACCCTATTAGCGAGTTGAGTTCCAGTCTTATACAGAAGTAAGTACTTGGCATACTAAAGACCACTTCAGTTTAAATGACTACATGTATACATATAGGTACAGATCCTAAAGGAATGGAGATCTGCTCCAAGTGTACAAAAAAGACGGGTTTTTTCGGTACGTTTTCTCATCAAATTCCTTCAAAATTTGCTTCCAAGGGTCTCTATGGGCCTCTCCTATAAATCTGCCCCTGAGCTACAAGACATGTGAAGAAATTAAAATACAAAATTAACTTTCGTGTTTCATATTTGGGTTATGAATGTAACAAATGGTAGAGAAAGGTAGTAAATGCCAATTGAAACAAAACAAACAAACCAGTGCATCAAGCGAGCACACATGTTTTAAAACTACCGAGACAGGAACACGTAAAACTCTTTTCTAAAGTCTCTGTAATGTTTTCTCATGCTAGTTGATACACAGAAATCATCTCATCACTGTCTGACCAAAGCTGACATTGTTCATTGAAGACTCACCACCCAACTTACTGCCCCGTATTCACTTCCTTCGTTAACCCCCCTCCCCCCCTCACACTGTTCCTCCCCCTTTCTACCAACCCTTCTACCGGTATGTAGGGCTTGATTGTAAAATCTTAAATTAGAAATTCTGGATTTTTTTTCTTCTTTGGCATGTGAGTTATGTTTGTTAAATGCCACATTAAATCCCCGAGTCTGTAAGAGTTATAGGGATGACGGATCATTTTATAACAGAGGGGTGGGGGGTAACATTTACAAGTGGTATAAGAAAAATGTTTTGGAATCCGAGCAGAAACTATGAGTCTGAAAAATAATTTATTGCGACAAAATGTTATGTGTAAAACTCCCCTAGCATTTTAACTTGCTAGCTTTTGATTTTGTAATGAAATAAGAAACATTAAACAAAAATTTGCATTTAAACCGAGATTCCAGTACAAAAGATTTTCCCCTGGGCTTCACACGTTCAGTTGTTATTCAGCCGTCGTCGAGTCAATATCTCATGCATTCTTTGTGGAGTGAGCCTCTCCATTTTAAAGCTTCACTGATTTCGCGAAATTCAAAACGATATATCCAAATTCTATTTATTACCTCCTTATTAGATTTCGCTAGTTGCAGGATGGTGTAAGAAAAACAATAAAAATATATAAAAAAAATACTGATTCAATGGTAATAAGTATTGGCTTTTGCAAGTGTAAGCTATTAACACTGTAATGTGCAAGAAAATCTAAAATATCAAAGTTGGTGCGTCGTGGTTGCAAAATAGACCAGTTTCGTATTCCCGGTTGCCGCTGATTACAATGACTATAGACTCGTCTTTACAGCACGAGCCTCGTCATGATGTTAAATATTCACAAATACCGGATGGTGAGATCTAAATCTCCAACAATACACGGACCTGTGAATAGCTCATATCCACTCTGAAACTTATGAATATTTAACATCAGATCGAGGCTCGTGCTGTAAAAGTGAGTCTATAGTCGTTGTAGTCAGCGGCAACTTGGAATTAGAAACTGGTCTATTTGAACTTTAAGTTATGAGTTTTGAGGTGTGAAAAGAGGAAGAGGGACTCGGCCTATAACACCAGAACTTCATGTTTAAAACTGGAATACAGTGTATTGGCTGATATGGTGGTGGGGGGACGGGTAGGATAATGTATCCAGAGGGAGCTTGTGACTTGATTGTTATGTTTCTTAGCAAGTCTATAGCTCCTCGAAAGGGCTTATAACTGCAGGGGGCAGAACAACTAATAGGTTTTATGGGTGCCTTGACGTTTATTTAGTAGTTAAAGTTAGCAAACCCCAGCTTGTCATACCCCAAAAAGGCTCTGAAATTGATAATTTTCTTCAGATTATACGTTTGTTTTTAAGGTACTCCAACAAGGATTATTGTATCTGGTACGATCACATGAAACCGCACCACCCGGAGATCCACAAAGAGATTAACAGGGTTCTCTTCCAGTCAGATCAGTTCACTTACAAGAGTATGTACAGTGATCTTCGTTTTTGTTTCTGTTTTTCTCCTTTTTCTTTTCCACATTCCTATTGATTTTGAAAATAATGGCCAAGCCCAAGGCAAAAAAAAGTAACGTAAGTTATAACTGATATAATAAATAATTTATTTTCAAAATTTTATGTCGTGATCTTTTCAACTGACTATACTCGATAGTCGATAGCACTTCAATCACGATTCGAGATTGCTGTAGTAGTTTATGCACCTGGCGATGTTAGATACAGGGTGGGTGGGAGGGAAGAAGAGTGTTCAACCCATGGTGAATTGAAATTGTTGGAAGTTTGGACTGACATGCGTGCATAGCTTGGAAGTAGATTGAAAACAAAAAAATTAACTAAAAGTAAGAGCTTACCTTCTCTTTGACACACCGTTTTGACTTTTTTGGACATACAGGGATGAAAAATTTGGCATTTGCGTCTTCAAGAATATCAAACATTATTCCCGTACAACCCTCCCCCACCAACACCACTATAACCCTTTGGCTCACAAATAACAGGTGCATTATGGTTAATGTATGTGATAGTGTATATGTGTTACACAACCCACATTGCAAGCTAGTAACAACAACAACAACAACAATCTTTATTAATAAGATAAGTTATCTCTGTTCTGTTGTATAGCGTTCCCGTACAAGTATGTTAACACTGCTTTTACATGTTCTGTGGACAAGCAGGTGCTTTTTGAAAAATTGAATTGCAAAATCAATCGAATTTCACCAAAAAATTAGTGTACGAAATTTAAAAGTTCTTTTATGTATTCCCCCAATTAGAAATAACAGCAAAAATGTTAAGTTTGTTCCCAGTTTTCATGCTGACAGTGCCTGATACAAATTTAAACAGTGAAGCTTGTTCACTGCTGTTTGCAAAACAAAAACAGAACTAAAACGCACTCTCTGACCGAGGAAGGATCACTATGCAAGGGGTATAGGGGCTGACACCGAAAGGTAATAATGTATAGTGTACTTATTATCAATTTTTTTTGAGCTTGTTAGGTTTTGACGTTCCACAAGATGTTGAAGTCAATTTTATCAAAAAGTTAAATAATAGCCTAAGTCGGGCCTTGTAATTAAAATTGACTGAAACAGCTTAAACTGTATTTCAACGGTATTTGTATGCCACGATTCGTACTTTACTTGGTAAAAAAATATGGATCGACTTACATGCACAGGGCTTGAACTCCCTAATTTTGGGGGCACGACCACTTTGGCCTTAACATTTGTGGCAAAAATAGGGCACCAAGGCAATTGTCAAAGGCACCAAAGCCATACCGTAATTTTCACAGTTCATCATCCAGATGGGGCTGCCGTACACGTGATGTTAGGAAGTGCGAATCTCACCAAAAGTTAACGCTCGCGCGCTCGCTGTTTGAAACCAGACGGCAAACAGGTTTTGTTTTCGTTTTTTTATTTGATTATCACCTCGATATACATTGATCACTTTCCAGTTCATTCCGGCTATAAATGAAAATATTTTTAACGCCTGTTTCTCAAAATAAGATTTGAAGGCACGGCGGCACTCTTTAAAAAAGGACAGGCCATTTGTTGCCGTAAATCGTGCAAATTTCTGGGGGCATTACGGCAAAGGTAAGGGGCATCCACGGCAATTGCCGCGTGGCCGTCGTAAATTTCAAGCCCTGCATGCATTCTGGTGAAAACCAATTGCCGGCAATGTATTTGGTTGATTGTTCATATCATTTTTTTGTGGCTTGCTGTAACATTACTGACGTATGTTGGTTAAAAAGAAAAAGAAAAAAGAAGAAAAAACTCGAATTTAATTCTGGAAGAACCTAAAAAAAGAAAAAAAAATTGAACCATCTCCACTGGGAATCAAACTCTAAGTCCGATAAACACTGGGAGACTAGTTTTGAAAAAACTTTTTTAACTTCGTGGGCGAGTACGCTGAACAAATGGGTTTGATCAACAAAAGTTGATATGGTATGTTTTTTCGCCTTTGGGGTACAGTGTTTAGCTGACGTTTTGTGCGTTAGCTTAACGTCTAATAAACGTCAGCTAAACACTATACCCCAAAGGCGAAAAACATACCATATCAACTTTTGTTGATCAAACCCAATTTTTCTAAGTCCGACACTCTGACCACTGTGCAACCAAAATGCCTTTTGGTAGTGTTGACTCAAATTGATGTTACATAACAAGTGCGTCACAAAAAACAAAAAGAACAGAGCTGAAACTTCAACTCAATCACTGAGTGCGTTCGGGTCCAAGTAACGATCATCCAGGACAGTTAACCAGTGCCTTAGAACAGAACCGCGATAAAGATTAAATCCTCTCAAGCACAATAACAACTTTTCAGAATCGTTTCCTGCCAATAACTTAATTTCCATCATTCATAAATTTGTCCCAAGGGACTAACTACAGCTTCTGCTTCCAGCTAAGTAGCTATTTTGTCTTACTTTTACTAGTTTCACTCTTCATAGAGCAACTCATTTATTCCTGCCCTAATCAATTTACGTATTTTTTGACAGATCTGCTTGTTGTTGGCCATAACATTCACATGCTGAGACTGATTAAAACTGAAGCCGAGATCAAGCTAATGAGGAAGTCCTGCTCAGTTGCTTCCGAGGCAATCACTCGGGTAGGTAATTTAGCCATAAATTCGTGTGATTGAACATACATCAACAATAGTAATAAATAAAGTAATAATTAAAAATGAGAATGTTTGTTAATAACAATAGTATCAATAATAACGATAATATTGTTAGTAAGAATAATAAAAATATATTTCTTGTGCTTTAATTTTAATAAGTATTTATTGCAGCTGTTAAAATTGTACAGATATGAAAACTTAACCACTATTTACATCGAAACAAGAGAAAGTCTGTAGTATTGAACATTAATAAAAAAAGAAAAGCCAACTCAAACAATTAACAAAATAATAACAAGGAATATTTTCAGAACAAATTCGAAATAACTGTCTTGTTCTTCAGTTGCACTGCTTGTACAGCAAACTGTAAGTTCTTTTAACCCTTCGTAGTCTTACTCAAATAGAAAGTTAATATCAAGAACAGACATTAGAACAGCTTATCTATCAATGCTTCCTTACACTGGGTACCAGAGGCAACTCACTTGACTAAACATAAATACAAATGTCGGCTGAAACGCGGCAAACGAGCGGGAGACCTCAAGCTCGTTTGTCGGCCGAAATGTACTTATATAGGCCGGTTGCCTTGTGTACCCAGGGTAATTCTTCCTTTGCATGGGCGTGTTAGTTGTAATAATACCTTTGCTGGAAATCAAAACAACTTTCAAAATTATACAGCAACATTTTCATATTAGCCAACCCAGTGCGCATTTCGCCTGCAGGTGATGCACAGCACTCGTCCTGGATTGGAGGAGTCACACCTACAGACACTGTTGGAGTATGAGTGCCGTATGCAGGGGGCGGAGAGATTGGCATACCCCCCAGTCATAGCTAGTGGCTCAATGGCTAACGTCCTCCACTACATCAACAACACACAGCTACTCAGGTACAACACTAGCACCTCACAAACTATTTACTGCTGTGCCGAGTCTTGTTGGTAACTTAGATTTATAGATACATGTTTACAAACCAACATTTTTGTTCACCTTCAAGAATTTCAACTTGACAATTTGTGTAATAAGTGGGGTTTTTGTTCACAAGTCTGACCAATACATGTATAACTAACTGACCAACATAAACTTTTTCCGGTTTGTTAGCCTTCACTATGTGAAACCTTGCGGCAGAGTTTGGGAAAACTGAAACAGTCTGGAAACAAATCTGTTTAAGAAAAGGTGAAATATTGGTGTTTAAGAGCTAAAACCCCTGTTAGGCCGAGAGTGAAAAGGAAAAGGAGTTTGAATTTAAGATTATTAACAGAAAATGAATTAGTCTCACTTTCTGTGTAGCTATTTACTTGTAGTATAAAATCTTTTAATTATGATGGAGTTTTTGGTAAAGGAACTTTTAAAAGCAAGGTAGCAAATTCAGAAACAATTTATTGTACGTAATACCAAGGGCGAAGGTTACTTTTCTCTTTACTGCCGTTTTTCTAACTCCGGCTGACGTGTATGACTGTGTTTCTTTCCTCAGGAATGGCGAGCTGCTGTTGATGGATGCTGGTTGCGAGTACCACGGATATTCCAGTGATATCACGAGGACCTGGCCGGTGGGGGGCAAGTTTACTCCCCCTCAGAGACAGCTCTATGAAGTGGTGCTTCGGGTACAAAAGAAATGCATTTCAGTAAGTACTCGCGACTACAACTTACAGGGCGAGGATCCAGACCTTTTGGAAAGGGAGGCGGGGGTCAAAACTTTAGGCAAAAGTGAGGGGAGTACAAAGTATTGGCCGTCCCCTTAGTTTGCCCGAGTTACATTAGCCATGTATTGATAGACCTTTGTAGGTCTTGTCTCCAGCAAGACAGTTTTTATTAATAGGTTTGACCAGAACGAACGCAATTTTAAGACAATATTTACACCTTAAGTTGGATTAAAGAATGGACACAATCACATCGCCCAGCAAAAAAGTACAAATCCCCATTTTCGATTGGGACTACTGGTTTAAAGTTTGTTATTTACATGCTTCTTATTGTGCGACACATACAGAAAGTCATTCTTTTTAGCATGAACTTCGAGAAAGCTCTCATAGAACAGTGGTAAGATCGATTAGAGAGTCGAACGTTTTGGCCCATCCCACATTTTTGGTGTTGTGCAAAAGTTGAAACCAATTTGCGCGGGGCACAATAAAATTGTAAAACAACGACTTTGTCTCGTTTTGTTGTGATGTTCCTTACGTATTGAAAATAAATGAAAAACTTGTAGATCATAATGTGTGGGAATACAAGAGTAAGAACTTTTGCTTTTGCTTTTTCAAATTTCTCCTCAGCTTTGTCGAAGAGATATTTCTCTGGATTATCTGCACCACGCAATGTTACTGCTGCTTGGCGAAGAGTTATCAAGTGAGTTATGACTTGAGTTGCAAAATAATAATAATAATCGTCTTTATTGAAAACCATAAGATAAAAAAAACATATCCTATGCTACATTATACGTTGAAATCTATATTACAATCATCATATCAAAATCATTGTAACCTACTTCAGGTATTTTGTTAACACAAACTCTTGCATATTGTTCGCCAAAAAACAATCTGGAACGCAAACGTTGAATTCCTATACGTAACTAGGGTGCAGAAGATTGAAAGGAGAAACATCCCATTACCATGTTAGAGCAACTTTTAGTTTCCTTTGGAAACCATAAACAAAGAATGAGAAATTTCTGGGAGGATTGTGCAAAGTTTTTTTTTCTTAAAAACGAGAGACCATTTGAACTTGTGGGCAATAACCCACAAAAAGAAAACATTCATTAACTTTGCTTGAACATTATCACTCTTCTTCGTTCTAGTTATTTAACTAATTAACAGAAATCCCCCAAAATGACTCCTCGTGCATTTTGTTTCTCTTTCAGTAGGATAGAAATAACTGGTGTTATTTGTCTGAACCTGAAGATAACCAATAATTGACCAACCATTTTGTTTTTCTTGAAGATTAGAAATGATCTAAAAACCTCTTGAAGAAAACCCACAAAGTGACCATTCAGTTCGCTTCTGAGCTGTGTGTGATGTTGGTGTTAATCAAAATACTCCAACTTTGAACCAGTTAATTAAAATCCATGAAAACTTTTTTCGCTGTGTTTGGCTTGGTGAAAGTTAATGATGATACATGGTATTAAGTATTTTTCTTAAAGTTGAAGACTTGAGATGTTTAAAAACTGATCACACTATAAAGAATAGGTAGAAAAATGTTCAACCAACTTTTACCAGTGTTTTCCTAGGGTAGGATTATGGCCATTGCTTTTTAGTAGTTTTTAAAAATATCTGTGCTATCTTATTGTGTCTTTCAGATCTTGGTTTTATTGAAAATGGTCTTACAGAAGGTCAAATGAAAAAGGTGGGTGAATAAAGGGTGATGAGTAAAGGCTTGTAATGCGAAGGAAACTAGTAAACTTGACCAAGCTATATCAAAGCTATACCCTGGGTGCCAGAGGTCGGACTTGCAAGCGCCTGTGAGGGCCTGAACGAAACAAAGATCACAAACTTGGCGGCTGTCTCCAAAGATCGTCTCGCGTCGCTCCAGCCCTGGGCTGTCGTTGGGTTTGCTGTTTGGGCCGTAGAAAAAGCGAGACGACCTCTGACTCCCTGGATAACCCAGCTAGTACTAAAGAGTTAAATGAGAAAGTGTGCAACTTTTATAGTATGTAAACAAATTGATCGAAACCATATGGTTTAAAATGCTCGATACCTTAATTGGTAGAGCGAAATATAAAAAAAATACAAGAAAAGCTTGGCTCACTTCTACTACATTTCTGTTTCGTATGGCATAGCCACACTCCTCAGGCAAATGAAAACAGCTTAAATATTGGAAACACTGAAGAAGTAAAACTACAATGGCTTTTTGTGCTAGGCGGTTTAAATGCTTAGATAAAAGGTTCTTTCTTCTATGTCGGCAAGTGGAGACAAGCACGTTTCTGCTATTCAGTGTATTCATTTTAAGGTTTTGGAACCATAAAATAATGGTACTGTTTCTTGTCAATGTACCTAGTATCAGATAACTTTTTTTGTTAGAATCAAAAGTGGTGCAATAAAGACTAAAGTGCCTTATTTCTCAGTAAGTCCTGCAGGCTTATTTTTTGGTGCATTTGAACTTTGGGCTTGTTGGAGAGGGGGAGGGGGGATTCCATGAAGTACCGTGATCTTTAACAACTTATACTTAGTTTTGTTCCTAGTCTTGACATCTGAGATGACTTTCAAAGAACTGCTTAAGGAAAAGGACTACAACATGCACCAGCTAATCTGGCCCTGTGACGTCATATGCAAAACTGTGTTTCATAATGAAGAGTAAATTACTAAATGCATAAATTTTATTTGCATCAATTCTGTGCGCTCTGTCTCGCGGATGGGGCCTGGAACAACATGATAGACAGTTTTGCAGACGTCCTTGCCCGTGATTGGCTAACTCCAGGGACTCAGATCAGCTGGCAGCGATTTTAAATAAGCCTGATGTATATAACTTAGGTAAACTAGGCATTTTATGATCTGATACGCACTAAAGAAGAGTGTTTGCAATATATACAATCGCAAGTTGTCACATACATGTAGCACTGACCTTTCTTGGGGGGGAGGTCATTAGAGGCTGGGGGATTATCTAGTTATGTCACTTCGGACCGTTGGAGGAAGTATAGTAAATGATACATCATTGTGGTTGTAGGCTGTGAGCCGGTTCTGTCCTCATCACGTGGGGCACTATCTTGGCATGGATGTACATGACACGCACCTAGTCAGCAGGGGCCTGGGTCTACAGCCAGGGATGGTGGTGACGGTGGAGCCTGGGCTCTACATCGCACAGAATGCCAAGGATGTGCCAGAAAGGTATTTGCCTTGACCAGTTCAAACTCTGTCAGGCCCGTAAACGCCTATTGGAGGCTTCAGCGTGTTGAGAAAATCTCGATCATTTATTTGCTTGAAGCCATCTCGCGTTTATCTTCTGTATTTTACCATTCAGTATAGTTTCATCCCCCCTCTCCTGTCTACCCCCCCCCCCCCCCTTCTCCCTCGAGGTTTGTGATCGACTGATTGCAGGTTGATATTCTTGAATAATTATAGCTGTTGCTCAAGCTTGGCCCATCCACGTTTAAAGCCAAATAGTCCACAGATTCAAAAACAACAAGAAATTGACTTGGGAAAAAATAGTTTTTCCAAACCTCCTTTAATATTCATTGAGTGTAATCGACTTTTTATCAACAACAGCCAATTTACAGCAGTTACTACTAAGCACAGTATAAAAACACGTTTGATTTAAAATTTCCTAGTTTCAAAAGCTTGCCATTCTATCAAAATTGGTCATGTGACTCATTTTAACCAATTAAAATACTCGAGATTTTCAAACCACCAAGAAATTTCAAGTGCTTCTAGCATCTAAATGAGAAATGAGAAATACAATTTGTGAAGTTTTTCACGTTTAAAAAGTTTCTCTAGTACTAGTATCTTAACACGATTTTTCCTTTAACACAAGTGCTCGCTCTGCTTGCTGATAACAGATACCGTGGGATAGGAATTCGAATCGAAGATGATATCCTAATAACTAACAATGGTCCTGAAGTACTGACAGCAGAGTGCCCCAAAGAAGTTGAGGATATTGAAAGTTTGATGAACAAGTAGCAGTGATGCAGGTGACTCAAGCGAGGTTACTAAAATCAACAAGCTGCTAGTCAGTCAAAGAACAGTTGATTAAAATTAATTGTGGAGGATTGCAACAAGAACTTGAAGAAAAAATGTTTCTTAATATTATGTTTGTTCAATCGCGTAACTGTAAGGATTGAACATGACCATATTTTGCTTTCCTTCAAATACAGTTGACCCTCGATGATCAAACCATCCGTTTTTCGAAACTCCCGCCAGGTCGAACTAGATTGTGTGAACCCTTCGAGTCATTTTGTGTCACCTTCCATTTTAGTCAAGTGTTAATTTCTACTTATTTTTATTATTTCTTGAAGTTCGAATTAACCGGAGTCAATTGTAGCTCAAACAAATTTGCTAAGGAAGGTTGGCGCAGGCGGCGTTATTTCCCAAGTAAGTTGTAAGTTTTATCTGCCAACTTCTTGGACAAACAAGAAATAACTTCTACCCTAATTCTTTTACCATTGCCATCACCTAGAGGGTTGCTTACACGCCTTTTTTAAAGTGTAGGTTTTATGCTTTTATTTCCGGTTGTTTTTTGAACATCATTCTCACTGTAATCCAGCAAACTTTCTATTGAAATTTTAAGGCTAAGAAGTTGTACTGTCCTGGAAAGATTCTTTATTTTAGTGTTATGACAGACCTTTTGTTCATTTGTATACGTAAGCATATGATTTATATAAACTGTACTAGCACAGTGACTAAAACTATGATACATCCTATGTTTTGCACAATAGTTCCTTAGTCTCTTCACCAGTGAAAGGCTTATACAAAATTTTCTAGGTTTAGCCTTTTTCTCTTTTAATTTTAACATAGTTTTACACCAGTAACTGTAAGCATTGAAAACTTTTATTATATCTGAGCACAACTATTTACCGTTTGTTTCAGATCTTTTTAAATGTTGAGAGTAAGGGACCGTTCTTTACATATGGGGTGGGGGGAGGAGACTTTGGGTTGGTTATTTTCTAACATTAATTGAAAACTTTTTTTTGACCTACCCCACAAAAATGGTTCACACTTTTTTGCGGACTACCGCTGTCCATTGATACCTAAGGCCCATGCAAACGGGCCCAACATTGTTGGCCAAAAACATGCAACAATGTTGGGCCCAACATGTTGCGTCCGTCTGTATGGAAGCACAAAACTGTTGGCGTTTGTTGCTTAGAGTTTGAAACCGGTCAAACGTTTAGGCCCATATAAACGGACACAGCATTATTGCCAACAGTACGCAAAAATGTTGTGATTTGTTACATCATTTTGCATGGACCTGAAGAAAACTTTTGGCCGCCGCCTCACCTCCCTGCGATAGAATACATTCTCAAAACATTGGGACTATGTGATAATTATACTCTTATATACCTAACGTATGGCTAATATTAAAACAAGAGTAGCTGAGCACATGATTTATCAAACTGTATATACAAAACACAAAAAATGTAGGATAAGGAAGGATTTAGTATTACAAATAGTGCAACAGCACAGGGGCGATTTTTGGAGGCAAAAGGAGCCAGTGCTGATGCCTCCTCTTTCGTTGGCATTTTTGAAAGCTGTAAAAAACGTGTTTTGGACTACAGGTGCCTTTTGCTGGCTCGTTTTCCAAAATTGTCAGTTCCTCCCCTTCCCCTTCCCAAAGTTTCTGCCTCAGTCCATGCAGCAAAAAGGCTAAAACAATTAGAAATATGAGAGTCGTCGCTATGTGATATATAACTTGCTGAACTGAGCACATGACAGTCAGATGGTTCTCACAGTGCGAAAAATTTCTAATTTGCACAAGTTGTTTTAGCAACACTATCCAAATTTTTGCCGCCTGATTAGCGTGTAAAAATGAAATTAGATCCTCGAAGTTTTGGTAGCTTTCTAATATGTGGGCCAAAAAATGACAAGTGAGCACTTGCACTTCCTACTGACAACCCTATCTGTTACGCGCTATGTTACCAGAAGGACGCATTCTTATTTGGCGTGGCAGTGTTCTTTAACCTCTTAGAAGATTTATTCAAATTTCCATTCAATAAACTTTGTGATTTTATGTGCGAGTCAATTCCAGCCGCGAGCATCCACTCCCGGGCATAACATGGGTATTTAAAAGATTGTTCAAATCCCCGGCCAAGCGGGCAATTTTTGTTGGTGTATGCTCCGCCTCAATTCCTACTTTGATAGTCAAATTCCCGGCCCCCAAATCCATCCGATCAATATACAAAACTATTAGTTGCTATTTTTAAAAACGTAACTGCTTCAGCTCGATAGAGCTGCATAAAACAGGTCACGAATAGAGTCAGTCCGACTGAAAAAAGACGGAGCAAATGGTTTTATTGCTTTTTTATGTCTTTAATGGTCGATAAATGCTCGTCACTTACTCCAAATTCACAGAGCTTAACTGCTTGAAAGCCTCGACTCTGAGCGTCGTCGGAAATGACGACGGCCTGTCAGAAACAAGTTTTTTGCTGTTTGCAAATGCCCGGGGGGACGGGACACTACTAACTGCCAAATGCCCGGGCCCTTGGGACTTGTCGTGCATCAAATCCTTGGGGTTTGCCCGGGGGGATGCTGGCGGCTGGAATTGACTCGCACATTAGTTCCTTTCCAATGAAAAATTAAGTTTGGCTAACTCTATTTTTCGTTCAAAACTATGTTAGCCCACCCCGAGGATTCTAGCTAAAACTGTACCCAACCCCTCCTCTCATAAATAACGGTCACAAAGCAATATTTATTTTTAAAACACATTGACCATGTACAAAATGAAAGTATTTTTGAATTCAAGTGCAAGGTTGATACAAATTTGTCTTACAACACCTTCTGGTAATCATGATGTAAAAACTAAGAGTTGAATGTTGTTTATTTTACCACTAGTGATTTGTTTTATGAATGTAGATTTTAATAATATTTATCGAGTACTAAAGAAGCTGGTGTTTGGAAAGGTGCTAAGCTAGTTCTATGGTTAAAGCACTTCCTTGATTAGGTGCAAAGTCGCACACTTGTCCAGAGTCATTGTTAACCCGTTCAGCTCCAAACACAACATGTGATGTGCTGGCAGGTTCTCGTAGCCCAACTTCATACTGTTCTTTTAAACAAAATGGCAGAACTTGTAAATAATCTAGGAGAAATTGCTATGCGTGATCAGCTCCAGTAGTTCTCCTGACAAAATAATTGTTTTATATAGATTTTGTAAAGAAAAGATACGCTTGGATAAATTGGCTTGGGTTGAAAGGGATAACACTGGCAGATTAACTGTTTTCTCCAGTGACTGTACGGTCTTCAACAAACAGTAGTAACAATACAGAGCCTGTATTTTGTGGAGTTGTTATGAGAGCATTGAGGGAAACATTATTCTGAAACAAAAGCAGCGCCACCAGTTGTTAAAGAATAGAAAAGGATAAGTGTCACAACTTTCAAATGATTGTGTAACGTTTCTGAAAATTTCGAACAATCCTAAACATTCACAAACACTTTTCAGTTCCTTCCCACAGCTTTCCATATTCCTTTGTAGTGTACACCGTAATGCTACTCTATGTTTGTAAGGTTTGAAGAAAAGACCGTAGTTTAAGGGTGCGTTGCAACTCGCATTTTGGTTGTGATTAGGGAAAAGGAAACAGAATTTCCGAGGGAGCAAGTGCCACTCCTCGGATAGCATACGATGGCGTTCGTTCATTAAATATGAACTCCAAAAATTAGTTTTGACCTACTTAAAATAGAAGAAATAAAAAGTTTCGTATAAGTTAAAAACTCGCCCTCCTCTTTGCTTCTCGAATAATCTCAAAAAATTATCAGAGTATTTAGAAGCTTTGTCAATTATGGTACTGTGTCGATGTTATTCAAAATTTTTGTTCGTTGAACTGAAACTGAGATACGCTCTTTTTAATAACGTCTATTTTTGGACTGAGACTGAACGTTCTTAAATATTTGGGGGATTTCAGCCTTTTCATTAGAGCAAGTTTGGCGAATCTACTGTTTCCTTGTTCATGCCCGATAGGAACTCTGGGTAATCTGAGCACAAAAGCGAAGTGGTGTCCCGCCCATCTCCATTTTTATAGCTTTTTTTAGTGGTCATAAATTGCCCAAATCGCCTTAGTGGGTGCCAGAATCCATCAACAGAACCGAGAGACATCTTCACTCGTGGACAGCCATCGATCGCTACACAAAATGTGAATTCACCTCTCACCCATGGTTTCTTTCAGAAGATTGCTTCTATCCACCGTTCCAGCTTAATGATGCCAGTCCGGGGACTTCTGAACTGGAAAAAGGCTCGAAAAAGCACTTTAATATAAAGACGATACTCACCAAGTTTGAGTGTTCGTGACCGCCAACTGGGCAAATCGCCGTGACAGTTGCTGACGTTACCAAAAAGGCTGAGCCGCGAGGCTTGTTCTTACAAATGACCGTTTTTTGAGTGGCAAAAGTCCACTGCTCTTTTACCGACCTAATCACTGCAGAAAAAACCACCAAATACACCGTAACCAAAGGGTTAACCCTTTCAGCCCCAAAAAAGACAAATAATGTGTTCCCAAATTCTCCTAAATGGTATCCATACTTCCTTTTAAACAATTTGGGAGAATTTAGCTTTCAAATTGGTTGGCTTGCAGTGTGATCAATTCCTATATTCTCACAACAGACAACTGATTTTTATTGATATTGTAGGGAGAAGATGGACGTTGATAAACGTCTGGGGCTGAAAGGGTTTAAAAAGAGTGTATCGACAGATATGACAGCATTGTGCGGAAACTTCGGTGCAGTTGTAGCTGGGGGGGGGGGGGGGGGGGG
>JAOBRG010148991.1:0-18618 GCA_027574985.1 Umimayanthus nakama | reverse complement strand
TCACGTTTTGCCAAATTTCTCAAAAACGAAAACTCTTTGGAAAGTTTTATTGTGATTTTCGATAATAGTTCACCAAATAGTTTTTCTGGACAAAAGATGAAGAAATCCATGAAACCACTTTTGTCCGCCAGTTTTTGATTTTTTCAGTCAGCCGCTCTTAAGTCCCTAAGTGTATGGGAATATGATTACTTGCATTGTTGTTGCATGTTCGACCGCAACCGTAGCGGGTCGAGCTTCAGCCACAGACAATTGTCAGTAAAGTAAGTTATCTAGTGATCACGAATTACATTTGTCATGACTTTATCTTGTCTGTGTTACAACGTGAATGGGCAAAAAGTTATCGAATAATACTTTGTCAACCTAGTTATCAAATGTCCTAAGCAACGTCATTTGTTTTAATCTCGCAACTTTCCACATGACTCGGCCAATCTTGATTACATTTTGAACATCATCGGAGCGGAAAGAGACTACAGAGGCAGAACTAGAAGTTGAAAGAGTTATTAAATGTTACGTTGGGTGGTGCGAGGGTTTAATCAATTAAATACATATTATTGCAAAACGATGGCGGTGCTCTGGTCCACGTGCATACTGTCTGTGAGTTGAGTCACTCATCTGATGAATGTGATTGTCTAAAACTGTTATTTTTGCTGTTTTAAATAGCGGTAAGGTCACTTAAAAAATATCCCAGTTTATCATCATCAACAGGCGCACTGATTTTTGCCAGCGCATTGACTTTTTTTTAAATAAAAGAGATTTATGAGGAAAAACCGAGAAATTTGTTCCCTTCTGCGAAACAATAATCAGAGTGACAAGCAGTTCGGTCAGCGGCATTTTGTGACGCTTTAGTTCCTCTTATATACGCCAGCTCATTAGATTATTTTCAAAACAACTGTGTCAAGTTCTTCTAAGAAATCTTCACTTTACCCACATGCGATAGCTTCGCCTGAGTGAACAAGAGAGATGATCGCCATTTTCAGTCACTGGGTTTTCTCATTTGTAATACTGATGGTTTTTATTATTACTTAAGTTTCTTGCTCGTCGCAAGTTTCAAAGAACTGGTGCGGCTGCATAGTCGGTTATTCCTCTACGTTTCTAGATGTTTACTCTGACCTTTCAGATGGAAGTATTGACGGTCATTTAATTGCAAACGAGTACAACAGTGCTGTGATCAAAGTCTTTGTTGGACGCTCTCCAGGCGAAACAAAATATTTTATTGAGTTCGACCCCACTCTGAAAGTAAAAGAAGTAGTTTAGATGTGTTACACATTGTACAACGTCACCAACACACTTTTTTTTATAAGAGAATCGTCACACATCGATTTTTACAACGAGAAACGTCGTTGTGACGTTTCTCCGACCTCCCCCCCCCCACCCCCAATGGGAAAAGATACGCTAAATTATTGATTTTTGGCTTACTTCAATTGAACACACCCTATAAATAAACAACCCTTTCATAGAGTACGAGGCTGGAAACAATACTAAATATGATTTAAAATGGCTTTATCGATGTCTTTATTTCTGAAGAATACAATCGGCAGTATGTATACTCTCTATTAAATTTCTTTTAAAACCTGATGAATGGTTCGTCATGACATATTGAAACGTATTAATTGCCATCCGCTATCGATTCGATTAACACCAGCAATGTGAGTATTATGTACGTTCATTGCTACGTGTATAGCTTTGGAATCATTTATACTTCCCCCTATACTGATTACACGCTATTTCATGAGCTAACAAAGTATCTATCACTTTGAAAAAACAGATAAATGCATCTTCATATACAAAGACTTAAGTTTTTGATCGGTTATGACTGCCCTATGCAAAAAGCCTGAAACTTTTGTGCTCATTTACAAATATCGTATGAAGATTTATACGATATTAAATGTGATTACAAAATATGAGATTTTTGCCAGTCACTGACGTCAGCGATTTACTGATCATTAAAGAAGAAGGTTTAAGCTGAGCATGAGCACTTGCGCGATATTTACTGGTTTGTTGTTTTTTGTGTGTATGATTTAGAACGAATTATCCGTATTTACCACGAATTTTGCATTTAGAAACGTCATAACGCAACCCCCCCCCCTCCCAAGCGTCACAATGACGTTTCTCGTGGTAGAAATCGATATGTTACGCTTCCCTAAGAATCAGTAACTTTCGGCTCAGCCTGGGCTGTTCTTAATTTTTTGGCGATTTCAGCCTCAAGTTGTTCTTAAATTGTTGTTATATCTTGATACTTTTAAACAACGGGTTAGTTGCCCGAAATAAAACATTTAAAATGGCACTAAGAAACGTGTGTTTGCTGTTGTTTAATCCAGCAAAAAATATTGAAACTGTCAGTAAAGCGTCCGCGAACGTTACGAACTTCTTATCACTGTCTCAGCGCCCAATGACCAAGCTTAGCTCTGACAACTTTTGTTTTCATGTACATTCAATTATCTTCTCTTGGTACATTCCAATAATGTGTGTGCAAGGATTAAAAAATGTCTTAAATTTTTCTGAGCAAAATTTCTGCCTGGTGACTGTTCTTAGCTTGTTCTTAATTTTTTGGCAAATCTCATCCTGGGCGTTCTTGAGGTGTGTTCTTATAAAAAAGCGTGTATTTAGTTATAACTTGCCTTGTTTTAAGTGATTACTAAATACTGTGTTCGATCATAACTGCTACAGTATGTTGTTGCCAGTGACCAAGCAACGAGGAATTTTGAATTCTACTACATGTAAGAGATGAAAAACAAACGTTATGCTTGTCAAAGAGTACCGAAAAAATAGAAAAATATACATTAGTGATAGATTAAGAGTAATATGGACCATATCAAAACTTTGTGCTGTAGTTAGTTGTGTAAATTTACTCCCAAATCAACAAAAGAAGTATTAGACCTAAAAAAGCGCCGTCCCTCACTGCATTTTTTGAAAATTTTGATAAAAACCGGAATGTTTTTTAAAGTGGTCAAAGAACTAACCCTGTTTACAGTCTTTTTTGAAAAAAACATCGAACGCACTTTACTGATCTGTGATTACTTCTAGTAATAGCATTTAACAATAGAAAACAGTCTGTGGTAACGTAAACATCGATAACATAGCACAAGAACAACAGCATGAAACAGCAGCAGTAATTGAAGCAGTAGTTCGTATAGCAGTCAGCTAAGAATCAACGTTGACGTACTACCCGTTGCATATTACCCTTTCTGTACCATATGCAGAATATGCAGCAGCGTTTCTAGCTTTTAATTGGTTGTACTTTCTTTGACACTGGATAAAATACAACACAGTACAATACAATACATTATCTTTGTTGACCATCTACAAGGGAGCTTTTTTAGGGACAATTACAACTTAAAAATTTCCCTTTTCTATATGCGTTTTTAAATATCAGAACCTCATCCAAGTAGATTATCAAATTGTTTACAAATTGTAATTTTAAGACAACCAGAGCCTCTCTGGAAGGGCTGAAAGGGTCACGCTACCTGAATAATGGCTTCCGTTTATCTTCTATTTCTTTTATTAGGGATCAAGCAGTGTTACAAGCGACAGAGGGGACGACTATGGAAAAGAAACGAATGTAAGAGAGAACTCCGATGATGATAGCAGTAGCAGAGAAAGGGAACAAGATGATGAAGGAGACGAAGAAAAAGAAGACGAAGAAGTTGAAGAGAAGGAAGAGTCGTCGGAGGAGGAGGAAGAGGAGGAGGAAAAGGAAGAAGAAGAGGAAGATGAGGATAAGGAGGAGGAAGAGGTAGAGGAAGAAAAGGATGAAGAGGAAGAAGAGGAAAAGGAAGAAAGTGAAGCCGAGGAGAAGGACACCAGCAGCGAAGAAGAGCTCGGCATTACCTTATCGTACAGCGAGACAACACAAAGGGCCTTTGTTGGTGACTTAAGGATTGATTACCCAAGCAATGTCAAAGTTGTTAGAATATTTACCAGTTCAACGTTTACGGGTAAGTTTGTGCTCAACTAATTTCCTTGCCGAAGTAACAACAGAAACACAAAACGTTTGAAACTACAATTTTCGTATCGCAGTAAGCTGGATTAAGTCCATTTTTTTCAACTGTGCTTATTTGGAGATACTTTAGTATAGTGGAGCCCCGTTAATACGGTCACCAACGGGCCAAAAAAGTGGCCGTATTAACGGTGGCCGCATTAACGGGGCTTTGTCAAATTTCATAGTTTAAGGGGGATAATGACAAACACATGTACATTGCACTAGCACTTCCTGAACGACCATATCTCTTTAATAGACGACCAGAAATGTTCATACGATAAAGTTGTGAAAATCACGACGCAATCGCATGATAGACAAAGTACTTAAAATCATATCTGCTAATAAAACGTGGAAAAAACAAAAACACAACAAGAGAGTCTCAGCTCGGTTGCCAAAGTTCCGAAACAGGAAGTTCTAAGCTATTAGACGGCATGCATCACTTCACAACATTCATGATTTTGTAAAGAAAACGGTAGCTTTCGACTGGTTTGTTCCACGTTCCAGACAATTATTCTGAGCCTAAGAAACTACCCTTGAAAGGCTGTCTGCTGTGTCACTACTCCGCTTTATCTCTAAAAATCTCAGAGCGTCCTCAAGGCAAGATATTGCCTCACGATACGAAGTAATCTTTGGCACAACAAGTGGGGTATTGTCTTCAACCTCGTCGTTCTCGTTTTGACACACACAAAAACTTGAATAATTACTTTGTAGTTTTTCTAACCGGAAGACTTTAAACATCTTTGTTGTATTTCAATAATCACTTTGTAATTTAGATAAGCGGATGTTGCCGTCAGGGTGTGAAAGTTAAGACAACCAGCTGTTGATTAAGTAGATGACAAAGGTTGTTAAAGTTAACGCGTCACATGCATCTTGATTTTCTCAAGTGGCCGTATTGACGGGGTTAAATTACAAAGAAATATATGAGATGGGACATTGGGAAAGCGGCCGTTGGCCATGTTAACGGGAGACCGTATTAACAAGGTTTTTTTATAACAAAATGTATGGCCGTTTTTACGGGCCAGAAAAAAAGTGACCGTAATAACGAGGTGAACGTATTAACGGGGTGGCCGTAAGGCGGGGTTCCACTGTAGTGTATTTTCAAACGGTTTTTAGTAAAACTTTAGGTGCTGGTTCCTGATGTTGTAAAAGTCTTAGGAATTGTGGAAAAGGAGCAAGGTATTCACATACTAATCATAGCGAATGGATGCAATTCATTATTTATCTCAAATTCATTTCAGAGACCGCGGTACTACCTTGAAAGTGGGGGTGGGGCTAAGGCTGAAAACACTTTTCAGTAGCTCCCCCCAGCCCCTCCCCCTCCGCGTACCCTGTTATTTGTCAGCGAAATCTTAAAATGTGCTGTGCTAATGCAAATCTACATCAATATATGGCTGTTGAGGCAGTTTAAACATCTGAATCCTTCATTTTTCTACTATAACGTTAGTTCTTGTTAAGGGTTTATAATGCATGGCGTGAAGAAACACGCAAGTTGCCATTTCTTTAAGTTTTTACCGCATGATTGCAGGAAACAACAGTTTAATGTCAACAGCGGATAGAACATGCTTCCCGAAAAAACTTAATTAGTTCATCCCAACATCATAAGTCTAGCCGGTAGCCTGTCAGTCTGTCTGTCTGCCTCCTGATCGTTTTGATCTTTGTCTTTTATCTTTAGATACTTTTGTTGAGCGCAACACCCTGATGGAGCGAGTGTATCCCAGGTTGAAAGACTTTTGCAGAGAGCGAGGCTATGACTTTCAAGTGGTGGACATGCGGTGGGGCGTGAGGGATGAGGCCACTGATGATCACATGACCAGTGAATTGTGCATGAAGGAGATCTTCGCGTGTCAGAAGCTTTCCACTGGGCCAAACTTTGTGGTACTTGAATTTACTGCTTTTGGAAGGATCATTGACTAAAAAGTTACACCACAGAAGCATGGCGTTGAGCTAATAGAAATTTTCGATAATAAGCAAAAAATGAAGCATTATTATAAGGAGATATTTTGGGAAAAAATTGTAGATAAAGGGAATTTAGAGAATATAAGTCGACAGTAATTTAGTTTAGTTGATATATAACGGACTAAAATTTCTTCTATCCAATGAGTGACGCCTGAGCGCCTCTCAGAAACAAGGACTTTGCACATAACCTCCCAACAAACTACATCCCTGTGAAGTCTTTGATTCTAAACAACTTTGCCACTTACAAAATAGATCAAGAAGCTCCCTCTTAAGACTATGAAAAATGTTCGAGATTAAGGTTTGCTGCGAAGAACAGATATTTTTATTTTGATCTCCCGAGTAACATCTAGATTCTTTTGCTTTTAGACGTTTCTTGGTCAAAAGTACGGCTACCGACCCTTCCCGCCAAAGATTGCAGCTACCGAGTTTGAAAAGCTTTTAAGTGCAGTGGACAACCCTGATGACCGCAGTTTACTCACCCACTGGTTTAGACGGGATGACAATTGCGTTCCCCCTGAATTTCTTCTACAGCCAATCACTTCCCTGCTACCTGATTATCGTAACTATGAGAAAGAAGATCTACGTAAGCAAGCCTCGGGAAAGTGGTGGGCCGCGTTTGAGAGGATGCAAGTTGTTTTTAGAACAGCAGCAGACAAAGTGCTGACAAAAACTGAAGGACAAAAATATGTTATGTCAGGTGAGGTTAACTTAAAATCTCATGTTAATGTTTTTGAATTATTTTTGTTGAAGCCAAATTTAGCTAGCAGGTTTATGGTTAAATATTGGCCAACTTTTCTGAAAAATAATTTCAGAAGCTAACAAAATTGCCTGTTTTGTTTCATTTAGTAACCGAAGAGGAGATACGCCGTGGTGTAACCACTGCACCCGATGTGGAGAAACACTGTCTATGGTTCAACAGGACCATCACCAATCTTAGGCAGCATGCTGACAAGCCAAAAGCCGGCAGCTTCATGGATAAAACCTGGGGAAACCCGCCTTCCATTGATGAAGAAGCACAAGAACTTCTGACTCAGTTTAGAGAGAAAGAAATCCCGAAAGTGCTACCGGAGACCAACATAAAAAAGGTGAGAGTAGTAGTTTTTAAAAGAATGGTCACTTCCAGACACTGATCTGACAGTTAAACATATCAGCTGGAAAATAAAAATATGTTAAAAGAATATGTGAGTGACACTGTGCCAAGTTTTGCTTTTTCTTATAATTAAGAGTTGACTTAGAAAATCGTTTTACGTTTGATTCCCCAGTGCGTCTTATTTTTTCTAGTTTGGTTTCCTCTAAAAGATCCAAGCTGTCACTGCATGATAAATAACGAACGTTCTCCTAGGGAATGAATGAGTGAGTGAGTGAGTGAGTGAGTCAGTGCGTGTGTGAGAGAACAAATGAGTGAATGAGTGAGTGTGAGAGAGAGAGAGAGAGAGAGAGAGAGAGAGCAAGTGTGTGTGTGTGTGTCGTTTTGCACATGTGGTAACGGACTTTGAATTCTTATGTCTGGTGTTTCATCTCGATTATGCTTTATATTATTCTTTTGCTACTCTTTTGTTAGCACGGTTATATTTGAACTACATGTACTGAAAGTTGATTCCTTTTGTAGAAAGGGGGATCTTTAAATGCACTATTAGTTTATCCATTTAAAAGAGCTTGAAATTTTGGATTAAAACTTCTTTCCTACATTTGTGAGCGGCAGTTTATTTTTCTGTCAAAATCCGCACAATTACGTCATGTCACACCGATATCGCGGTTCAAAACATCTGATCATAGCGGCATGGCACCACAGTTGATGACGATAAAAAAATGCTATTGAAATTTTTCGAAGATGATGCAGAGGAGAAAATATGGTTAGAGAAGCTATTGATTTTGTAGGAGTTTAAAACTAATTTTAGGGTTAACGCTTTACGGACGAACGACAGCTCGTATTCTATCCGAGGAGTAGCACTTTGCCGCTATGGAACAATGCTGCGTTATTTAACCCTTTTTTCCTTTTAATTAACCTTCCTCCAATCCTCTTAATCACTATCAAGAGTAAATGTTACACCTGTCCCCCTTGTAAAGGCGACTGTTAAATTATATACTATATATGATCTGTCATCTTCATTATTAGTATTGTTATAATTGTTATTATTATTATTATTATTATTATTGTTATTATCATTATAGAAAAGCCTTTTTAACAATACCTCATTATCTATTTAGTATGACGTCAAATGGAGTGACAAAGGCATAGAGCCTACCAAATCCACCGAGCATGCACAGTACATAGAGAACTTGTGCTCCGATTTCTACGAAGCGCTTACAAGTATGATCACTAAAGGCATCACGGAGAAGGAAGCTGCAGACACAACGGACCCCCTGGCGGAAGAAATCTTTCAACATTCGTCGTTCTGCCAGAGTAAATCAAAGACGTTTCATGGCCGTAAAGAGTTTCTGAAGAATATCAAGGAAACCATCACTACAGTAGAAAATAGAGTGGTTGTTCTTCATGGTGCCTCGGGATGTGGGAAAACTTCCGTCATGGCTAAAGTTGCAACGGAGCTAAGGAAGTGGTTTAAGGAAGAAGGATCCCCCACCGTGGTGCTGCGGTTCATAGGCACCTCTCCCGACTCCTCCAGCATCCGTCTCCTGCTAAGGAGTTTGTGTTTACAGCTGTGCAAGGCAACGGGAGCGTCACCCAAAGATGTACCGGAAGTATGATCATTACTTTTTTAACTACTATTAGCTATTACCAGTCAATTGTTTTATGAAACGAAACATCACAAGTTTACTTTGGCTCATTGAATTTGTCAAACAGTACGGTAAAATTCCTATTTTAACAAAATCACTAAGAGAAGATGAGGGCAATAAATTATAACATCTTATTATTGTCAATAAGTATTTTTAAAACTAGACAGAACAATAAAAATATTCATTTGTCAAAGTGTTATCTACTTCTACTTTTCACTTTCAAAACGCATTCTATATTCCCAAACTAGATGATATGTAATCATATCTTTAAGCTTTTTCTAGCCGTTGTTTTGGTATTTTTCAGATATATGTTTGGATTGTGTTACCAAATACCTTTAAAGTTATCGAATAGAAGTATTGCCTTTCATTGGGTTTTAAGAAAAGGGTCCCATAAAACAGTATCATTGCCGACCTTCGTTGGCTAAAATTCAAAAATAAGACGCCTCACCCTACCTCTTTTTTATGTTTGATTTTTTGTTCAGGATATGAAATCGTTGGTAGATTACTTCCCGGAGTGCCTAGAGAAGGCAGCAGATAATAACCCTGTGGTGCTCGTCTTAGACTCGCTTGACCAACTGTCAATCGACGAAGGGGGGCGAGATATGGGATGGCTCCCAAAAGACTTGCCTAACAACGTCTACGTTGTGCTTTCAACCTTACCAAACGAAGAATACCAGTGCCTCAACAACCTAAAGGTACATTTTTGAAGCATTTTATTCACATTGTAACATTTAGTAGTACAACCCTACAATGACAATCTCACCGTTAAGTAATGCTGCACTATGTTATCCATACACCTCTACAATGAATGTTCAACCTTCGAATTCAGAACATTTTACAATACTTTTTCATGGACCTTGTTTACGGAATCTTATCTCAAACATGCAATGTTTACTTTGCTAAATCTTTTTCAACAGATCAAGTTTCCAAATGAGTGTTTCAAGGAAGTTCCTCCCATTCCTCTAGATGAAGCAGACAAGATCCTGGATTCATGGTTGAAAAATGCCAAAAGATCGCTTCTGCCAGCTCAGAAAAAGTATGTTATGGATGCTTTCATGAAGTGCCAGCTGCCTTTGTATCTTAAGTTGGCGTTTGACGAAGCTGTCCGATGGAAGTCTTACTCCCCTCCAGACGATACAAAGCTTGCCGCCAATGTACAAGACATCATCAACGCTTTGTTCGACCGCATTGAGAGAGTTCATGGTAAGGTTCTTGTTCGCCATGCTTTAGCCTACATAACGGCTTCCAAGAATGGCGTTACAGAATCGGAGCTCGAAGATCTTCTCTCTCTTGATGACACCGTGTTAAATGATGTGTACCAGTACTGGACACCTCCAGTAAGAAGATTACCGCCACTTCTGTGGATCCGAATCCGATCCGAAATCAACGAATACCTGATCGATCGAGGAGCCGACGGAACTCGAGTGATCTACTGGTATCATCGGCAATTTATCGAAGTAGCCCGAGAACGCTACTTGCAAAGCAACGAGTCTGAAGTCATCCATTTTAAGCTTAGTGAGTACTTCCTTGGTACATGGTGTGGAAACAAGAAACCGTATGTTGATAAGTCCGGAAAGGAGAATGCCGTGGATCGACTGGTTGCTAAACAGCCTCTGATGTTCGACACAAGTCTGAAGAATCCTATCTTTAATCTGCGCAAGCTTAACGAGCTGCCATTCCATCTCTTGCAGTCTCACCAGTTTGAAAAAGCAATCCAAGAATGCCTTTGCAACTTTGAGTTCTTACTTGCAAAGCTCAGAGGTCTTTCACTAGAGGTCCTGCTAAATGATTTTTCTACACATCTTGAAATAAGACCGGAGGACGAAGATGTGAAACTTCTCTACGAAACTCTTCGACTTGCAACTTATCCACTTAAACTTGAACCAAAGCAACTTCCGTCACAACTTCTTGGCCGCATGTTCAAGTTCCTAGAGAGAGAAGAGAAGCACCCGTTTATCTATAAAGTGCTAAAGCAAGCTCAGACATGTTCTATTCCCTGCTTCATCCCCAACATGAAGTGTCTGACTGCTCCCGGTGGTGCTTTAGTCTCAACAATTCCGCTATCGGGTATGGCTACTGATTTCGTTAGCGTCGCTAGCGATAACAAAACTATTGCTATCACTAACAACGCTGGAGAAGGCCTCGAAGTCAAGATTGTCAATTGCAACAACGGTAAAAACCTGCGCAAGTTCACCCTACTTGACCCTACACAGATGTACCGTACGAACTTTAACAAAATTAGTGATGCAAACAAGAACCATCTCTTTCTTGGTGGCTCCAACACGGTGTATCTACTGAATACTTTGACAGGCAAGTTCGAGAAAACGTTTGAGATTTCTGGTGATGAGTGGTTTGGCTATTCAACGGATATGCCTATTTGCTTCCCCGATGACGAAAAAATGTTGGCAGTCATAGGGCCTGATTCACTGATGATATGGAGGGTTCAAGATGCCAAATTGCTTCATAAAATTAAAGTGAAAGGTACGTTTTATAGAGTTCACTTATTTAAAATTAATCGTTTCCCCCATATCATTACTTGTGTTTTTAAAGGTTTTCAATTTTCTTTGACGACGGAACATTACTTTAAGGTTACAGAATATGAAAAAAGCTTTAATTTTCTGTTTTTTACTATTTTCGATTTCTGAATTCTACCATAAAAGTGCTATCTTTTGGTGAAAACCACATCTCGATTACTTAAAAACTAATGGAGAAATGAAGCAAAACGTTCTTATATCCTTTCGTCCTTCGCGGGAAATATATTTACTTTCGTGTCAAAGTTTTCATGGTTAGGTGCGTAGACGTGACCTCCGTAACTGCACGCGACAATAGAGGCCAAACCACTTTCATCGTCTCCAATCACAACAAAGCACATGATTGGTTGAAGCTAATTAGATTTCATGTATTCGGGAAGTGGGCGGGTCAGGAATGTAAACATTGTCACCTTTGCCGCCAAATCTTTAAATGCAGTTTTCTCTAACAACAAAAACTGGTTACATCGTCACATTCAAATCCCTAATGCTCGATCTGGTTTTAATCAATCTTTCTGGAATTTTCACAGCTTATCAGAAATAGCCTGACAATCAAAAGTGTGTGCGGTAAAATTTTTCTTTTTTTCTTTTTCCGGAGTTACAAGAGGTATTATATGATCCTTCACACATAAATGTCTATTTTGAAATACATGACAAAAATTAATCAAAACAAGACAGAAAACCCGTATTGACCGCACACACTTAGATAGTTCAGTTATTCGGAAATCCAAACAAACAAATTTTACGGATGAGTTGCAAAACTTGTCGGAGCATTAGCGCGCCGCGCGAAAACAACAGTTTTGCCTTTTAGAATCAAAAACACGAGCCTCTTAAATAAATCATTATTTTTGCACACAATTTCTAAAACTACATTTATTGGCCTATATTTGCACCAGAAATCAACGGGATAGCGTTAATACGAAGCGCGCAATCGAAATTTTCCCGAAGTATATGTCAAAGGTGTTCTGTAACCTTAACTGGTATCTATTACTAGGGGGGTGACACTTTTCACGAATAACCAGACGGGTATGTGCTGCCCTTCAGGGTTTTGTTTTCAGGTCCGATTTCGTCTGATATGGGGAATACATTTGGCCTAATTCAACGGTCTGGTTAAGGGTATCGCTGATCATATCTGTCCAAGCATTACACAAGCAATTCTATACCTGGTCTGAATTGTCGATATATTAACGTTTGATAACGAATTTCGAGGCTTGGGCGACACACCCGCACCCAAACAATGGGCGAGTAACCCTGCCCGGGTATAAAATACTGACAACTTACCCTTTTCTATGAATGCGAACGATTTCGTTTAGGTAATTTGCAACACGTCTCCTCTAGTCTACACATAAACTGCATGCTTTAGGCCCGATTCAAACGCTGTGCTACAGTCGTGCCAAGCTAGTTCGACTGTAGCACGGCTTTGGCTCGACTTGGTTTTAGACACCGAATTTGAATCAAACTAAGGTCGAAAATCAAAACCGGTTTGACAACGTTTGTAGTTCACTTATAATTTATGTAACGAATTCAGCACGACTTTGTTGCGACTTTAACACGGCGTCGAAAACGAACCCGAGTTAGAGTCGTGTAGCACGGGTGAGCTTGCTATGCTACACGACTTTGATGCGGGTTCATTTTAGACGCCGTGCTAAAGTCGTGCCACAGTCAAGTTTGCCAAGTTCGGGTGAGCTAGCACGACTGTAGCACGACGTTTGAAATGGGCCTTAGTTGCATCGTAAACTAATGATTGAACGGAAAGATAATAAGCTCTGCTGAAACAAAACGCTTAAGCATATCACTCTTTGAGGCAAGTACGCGGTTCTAATGAAACTCCAGTCCTGGTTTTGACCAGTTGTGACTGCGATACTTTCGCAGTTATTTAGAGTTTTTCGCTTTTCAGGTGTAGATAAAGAAGCCAATGACATTGGCTCAATACATAGCTTGGGTGAGTTGATCGTGTACAACGTAAACAAACAGTCTACAGTACACGTCGTGAATGCCGTCACTGGTAAAGAAGTGAAGAAGTTTTCCGTCAATTTGAAAGGGAAGAAAGATCAAGCTTCACAGGCTGCTATTGTGAAAGAAGTCAAACTAACAGCAGACGGACAGGTGTTGGTTCTACCGTCAAGCTGCGACCAGCTCCGCCTGTATGACCTCGAGTCTGGTGCTCTCGTCCGAGAGCTGAACGAATTCAAGATGATTCAGGGAATGGGAAATATGCAACTCACGGAGGATGGCAAGAAGGTCGTGAGCATTGATATGTACGAGATATCCATCACAGATCTTGAAAGTGGTAAAGTGGAGCACTGTCTGCGCAACCCTGTATTGCGCATGCATAACCTAACGCGTGACGGTATTCACTGCTTCAGCGTAGGGATGGATCAAGTGCTGCGCGTTTTCGATAGGAGTCGTGAAGATCTTGACGAGAACAAAGGCGAAACAACAATTACAGAGTATGAAGTGAAAGAGCAGGGTAGAAGCTTCAGGTATCATCCTTGTTAAGTCATGTTATCTTAGATTATGTTTTTAAGTAGTCATGTAATGATGAGATCAACTTGATGTCATCAAATTTATCATTTAAAAGTTACCCACAGTTCAAGACCACTTTTGTATGCAGTTTCAGTTAGCATGTACAAATGCAATCAAAACATCCAATTTGATATTATCAGAATCTATTTAGGAAAAGCAATAAAAGCAATATTAGCAACGGCACGGCAATTTATTGCTTTTTTGCAAAAAATGGGAAAATCATTGTTGCAAAACCTTGTTACCATAGTGCTCAACAGCCTGCCAACTATTAAATCACAACACGTAGCAAAATGTTCTCCTTAGAATATTAGGATGAGTCACCAGTTTTAGTTTCTGTATCTTTCTCCATTGCAGAGAGAACCACAAAATACCACCTGGAGGGTTATGCCCCCTCCATCTTGGAAATGAGTAACTCTTCAGTGCTTTTTCGGCTTGCAGTTTTCAAAGAAAGCTTTGTTTTCAAAAAAACAAATACTTTGAGCATGTAAGGCCAAGTAAAAAAATATTAGTTTCCCGTCCGGAATCACCAAAAACATGAGGCGGGAGGTTCTTATTATTTATTATTTTTTCTTTTTATGTTATCTTCCAAAATATAGATTTTATGAACCCTTTTTTTCAATAAAATAATATAATGTGTTCATATAGCTAATTTCAATGTTTATTACCAACAAGTCAGTTTTTCGTTTTGATCCATAATTACTCAAAAGTTAGGAAGTTTCAACTTCCAATATATACTAGCGTCTTTTGTTGTTTGGAAACTCCAACTTGAAGTATATCTGTATTCAGTTACTTCAGATCTCTGTTTAGAACAATATGGTTTCTATACCGGAAAAATGTCATGTGAGCAATAAGTCCCAGTCGCTATATTATTGATTCAAAATAATATGATTGCATTGTTCACAATTTAATCAGAACAATATATTGTTAATAAACAACTATCCCCTGAAGTGTAGGTGAGTGGTGGAACATATTCTACCGAGCCGCGAAGCTGCGAGGTAAATACTTTTCACTAGGCACCGACACTGAGGGGGACCGTTGTTTTAGTATTAACCAAACAGGTGGATTTTGTGTTTGCAGGAAAGGCTTCTTTGTTCATTTGACGAATTTCCTTTTCCGTGACAGTGGTAAAGCGAGCCGCCTTTTTAAAAATTTCGGCTGCAGGTAAATAAACTAGCAAATCCGTGTCCGATGAAGCAATCAGAGCGCGCGAAAAAGGCTATCCACCTATTTGGTTAATACTGTACAAAATTTGTTTCTCAAACACTTTTTTGGCTTGTAGGCTTTTGTGGTCATCTGCTTCGTCACTTCTTGATTAGAATATACAAAATCATGTAGACCTACCCACGTCAATAAAAAAGCAGAAATAAGAAGCGACGTTGTCAATGTCGAAATATCCTCGCTGGTTTTATGTTTCATTTCGCAGCAGTCCTAGTTTTATTGTAACATTGTTTTATGTTATATTTACGAGTTTCAAGTCATCAAGTGCGATTTACTTTTTGTATCTTGAGGCTGTTTTGAGAAGCGACGTTGTCAATGTCGAAATATCCTCGCTGGTTTTATGTTTCATTTCGCAGCAGTCCTAGTTTTATTGTAACATTGTTTTATGTTATATTTACGAGTTTCAAGTCATCAAGTGCGATTTACTTTTTGTATCTTGAGGTTGTTTTACAGCCGAATCGGGTTTTTCACAAAAGATTTTCATATTTTGCTAAGTTATTTTTAGATTTTAATAAGAAAATAATAAATAATAAGAAAAAGGAGCGGGCGGGCAAAAAAGAGGCGGGCGGGGACGGGAAACTACTAATTTTTTTACTTGGCCTAACAAAGCAATTGCATTTTTTGCTTATCATTTTCGCGCCCTCTGATTGGTTACTTTCATCCATGATACGAAACAAATGTCGTATCAATTTGTGAGGCTCTTATTATTGTATGGAAAACATGACAGCTCACGTCTTCAGACAAAAAGAAAACGAACAAATTTCTTCGCTTATTTTATATTTGTTTCAAGTTCATCAACTTCAACGCTACAGTTTCCTACCTATAGTGGGCATCTACATTGAAGCTTAATGTATTTTGGAAGATAAAACGATGTAGAAAGTGGAAGCGATGAACTATAAATTATAAAAATGAAATACAATAAGAAAACTCAGAACTCACCGAGACATTTCAGGTTCTTTGCAATACAATACTTTGTGGGTTTATTGCTGTTGTTGTTACTATTAAAAATTTCTATTTAGTTTTTTCCTTTTTCGTCGTCCTGTGCATAACATACTTCAAAACATCTCAAAATTAGCAGATGGACGCTCTTAAATATTTTCTAATTTAACTCAGGTTCGCAGTATTAGTGTACATTGATTATTTCGTAGGATCTCCGATCAGATTTCCCTTCTAAGCCCCTGCCCCGATCAGCGTCATGTTGTTACAGCAGCCACTGTGTCGATGACTAACGTCTTGTCTGTGTGGGACGCCTTGACTGGGCAAAAGTTGGTGAACATCAAAGGGATCACTGCCAACCCGAATCCTTTGCGCATGAGCAGTTTGACTCGTGGTGTTGGCTTCATTTACGGCCAGAATGGACAGTACCACTACAAGGTGTTCAACCTAAAGGAAGGAAAGATCGAGAGGAACCTGCTTGGCAAGGCTTGCAAGAGAAGGCAAGCTTTTGGCTTCATTGACCAGAAACACGTGTTATCATTTTCAAAGGGAAGACGCTTTCTCAAGGTAGGCCTAATATTCCATTCAGGTTGTGGTTAACTGTGAACAACTATGCGTTGTTACAAAACAGCTTGTTTCAATTTGAATTCTTCAAGTCGCCACGTGCACAAACCGAGAGATTCAGTCTAAGCTTTCTCATGTTGCCTCTGTAAGTCAGTTGTTGACTGCAATGAGAATGAAATAAACCGTGTTTTATCGTCACTATTATCATTACTGTTATTGTTATTAATACTATTATAAATACTTACTATGATAATGAAATGAAATTAAAAAGGTCTCTGGGGGCATACACCGTTTCTTCGCATAGATTATGAGGCTTTTATGCTTTCTCATTACTTCGTTCAATATTTTGAATATGTTTCGAAGATAGCGGACTAGTTTACATCAAGGTTTTAATTTTGATTTTCTAACTACATTTTCTACATAGCCTTTAAGAACGGATCACTTGATCTCCTTTTTCTACGCTGAAAAATACTGGAGATACTCAGTACTTTCTTGTAACTTATTCTGAGTAATTGCTGGGTGCACAATCGTTTCAGTTGCTTTTGTTCTGATCTATTTCTTGACTCTCTAGTTGATACTTTTTTGCTGATTGATGGCTCAAGTATATTTTCAAGTGCTTTGACCTTTTGATAGTTTGTCAGTGTTTAGTTTTGGTTAAAAACTTTAGTTTTAAGACTTAATAAGCACCTTTCCCTACCTTATACATGCATAAAAAGACCATCCCAAAAGCTTCACGGATATAAATTGGCCTCAAGCCAAACGAACAGGATATTGCAGTTTTGCAGCATTAGCTTCTTATTTACTCTTTATTATTTTTCATACTTCATTGGCTAAACACGATGACTAAGCAGCGAATTTCTTTTTGTTGGCAGGTGTGGAACACTGAAACCGGCAAAGTTATTGACGTGTACAAGATTGGGCAGAAACACCGGTTTGAGGAGATGCTCCTTAGCGGGGATGGGAGGATGGCAGTGTGTTCTCAAATCAGCCAGTCTTTAGGTGTTGAGCATAAGGAGAAGACTTTGCCACTTATCGTGTTCAACTCTACAAGCCTTGAGCACAAGGAAATCTCTCTCGAAGATCAACAACTGGGACTGTATAATGCGAAGATTGATTACGATGGAAGGTATTTCTGTTGTTGTGTGAGATATTCGGTTCCACGCTATTACGTTCTCGTTGCTACACGATGCGTCACAACCAATTTAGTTCAATTTAGTTTTCTTACCATCTTATTATACATCACACGTCACTAAACAATGATCATGTCATAAATTTTGCATTATTAGTTTTAAGCTTACATAATAGGTTCAAAACATTGTACGATTATTAGATATTTTTAAACTAGTTTTAATATGATTTTATTGTAAATAGTACATTATCGTTGTAAATTACCTCTGAAAAACCCTGAAGGGAGAGTTAATAAAGCATTTACATTTACATTCTTATAAGATACTAAATCTCAAAATTGCGCCAAATATTTAACTTTGAAACACCGATGCATCTGTAGGATTTCCGACAACATATAAATAGTTTTGATAAAAGAGCAAAGGTTTACTTTGCAATAAGTAATCAGGCAGAAGCTGCCGTCGGGTAAGTAATGGATGCTTTATCTTACAAGTCAGCCAGAGAAACGCCCGTTCCGACGCTTTCAAAGATTGATTCACTAAACTTTTCCTAAGGAATATTATAGAGCCAATACTGTTTGAACAAGAACGTTTTAGAAAGTTTTAGCTTTTTGCAAAACTTATGTTTTATTCAGCCTCGACACTCTAATATGATAGGCTATTAACCCTTAAACCTAGAAGCTTCAAAGAAAAGCAAGTTACACGAACACTAAAGGGGAGGGGGTGGGGGGTTAAACGGACCCCTACCACTTTCAACACATTTTGTCCGTTTGACATGATAATTGGCACATATAGTAAGCTTCGTTTGTGATTTCCAGTTAGGCGAAACCACGTGTTGTCCAATTGGTGTCCGTGACAACCAGAGTAACATAAATGACGTCACATGTTGTCGCAATCTTAAATTCTTTTAAAAATTTATAGAAACATGTATTTGAAGCGTGACAACAGGAAAAGGGTCTACTGAATCATGTCGAAGAGACTAAAAATTACTCGTTGGTTTTCTCCAAGTTTCAAGCTATTGAAAGGTGCTAGTTCGATAATCTTTTCACCA
>JAOBRG010148880.1:0-18620 GCA_027574985.1 Umimayanthus nakama | reverse complement strand
ATGATTAAAGAGAAAACCAAGCTACAAGGTAAAATTTAATTATTAGAGAGTAATTAGTTTTCTAGTTGCTCTTTAGACCTTCCTATATATCTGTTGGACGGCATCTGCTTCTAGTGTGAATCCTTCAAAGTTAGTACAAAGAGTAGTAAGTGTATATAAATACTCCAATTTTTTCTTAACTGATTTGCGGAGGACACTTTTATGTTGAAGTCGGATTAACTTGAAAATACAATTAGGAGTTTAAAAACTTAACTATCGAAAATTGTAACTCACCAGTTGTTTGAACGCATTATTCATTTTGATAATGATCGGGGTTAAAGTTTGTCAGAGATAAATTGCGTTTCCGAAAGTTTGGTGTACGCAAACCAAATTAAGCCTTGTACTTTTAATATTAAGATTTTAATTATGTTCATTAGTTAAATATTGATTCTCGATCGCCCTTCCACGCAGCTTAGATAACCTGAACCAAATGAAACTGTTTCAGTCTTCACTTTCGACTGCATTGAATTATTGGATGTAAAAACTTAAATTTTCTTCTTAGCAAAATTAGTAACAAAAGCATAAAACCCAATAAAACTGACAAAAACATTTTAGTCAAGAGAAATATTTGAATTTGTTTTATAGTTTTACAAGTGAACTGAATCTGGCTGCTTCCCCTACAATAGCCAACGCATTATTGCTGTGTTAACACAGTCTTCTCAAAATCAAAAAATTAAAGTATATGCTTTTGGTTGACGTATGCTGCACAAAAAAGGGCAAAAAAGAGAAATTGCTTTAAGAGTGTCTTAAAAATGCTAAACATGCTGAACACCTCTAAACAGTTTCTAGATTTCAAGTTGAGATATTGTAGTTCTGTTGTATTCTGATTGCGGGCTCGCCATGTCAGATCGGTGTGCGGGAAGAAACGCAATAATTCTGTGTATCACCTGTGACCCAATTTAAGAAGGTGGAGGTGTAACAAATCATTTTAATTTCAACATTTCATTACAAAGTACTCTTTATTCTTCTAGGAAGCACTTAGCAGCTTAACCGTGAATGGTGAGAGAGCTTGTTGAATGTGCATGTCGATAACACCGCAATCCCAGTTTTGCCCGAGTTGTTCTAGAGAACTACTCATGCAGTAAGTTTGTTTTCTTAGACAAAACTCCAACTTTTTGAGATGTATTTACATAAGAACAACTTACACATTTGTTTATGTTTTATTGAAAACACTTTTTATTTGATCGTTTTTGAGAAAGCTTAAAATGACGATAACTGTATTCAACCGGAACCGAGAAGATGTGTTAAACCGCGTTCGAAATTAGTTTTTCCCGATGTTTTCCTAAAGCCCTTGTAGTTTGTCAATGGTTTGGGTTGAACAGACACCTGTATCTCTACAACCAAAGACAAAATACGAACAGCTATATTTTTTCGGTTAAAATTGTTAAATTTTACTGACATTGGAATTTCAAAAGATACCGTCCTAGTTTCAAGAGCAACTGAAATTTTTCTTTACAGCATTTGGACGTAAACTCCAGTAATACAAATCGATTCTGTCAACTAAAACCTTGTTTTTCCACATGAGATAGCAGTTGTAAAGCAGCAGGATCTAAAGTATTAGAAAGATCAGGAAAACAGCAACAACTGAAAACAATCAGATAATCATTTATTTGACTGTATAGTTACAAAACTAACCCAATCACATGCTTGACAGATTGTAAATATTTTCCTTTTTCTCTTTAGATTGTGGCGCTGTTCAGCAAAGAGTTTCACATGAACATATCCAAAAAGAGTAAGACAGATTTATACCAACAGAAAAAAATTGCGCCGATAAAGAATGATGCATAGAATACACACAAGACTCAAACTTCCATAAACAAAGTGAGATGAACATATATACTTAGTGCCAGTCATTCGTTGTTGTTTTGTTTTCGGTCACCGAGATTAAAACTCTGTTCAAACAAATGTTATTCTATCTCATAAGCGACTTCCAGTTCGTTGCGGAAGAGCGTGTGGGTAGGAAGCAAGTGCTGATACTCAATGCATCCGATGTAAAATTAACCTCCTACAGAGCCGGCATCCGTTAAAAACTCGTTCTGGTGATTTGTAACTAATGGTCTCGATGGGAGTCAAACTCAGCCTGTAAGCATAAAAACAAACTTAAAGATTTCGAAGCGAGAGTACGATTTGTTTATCAGGATTATTATTACAGACAGAAATGAGCAACCAAAGCCTCGTTACCAATTTAACATATGTATATATATCTGTAACAAGTTGCTAAAAGTAAAGGTAAGAAACCGAGTTGACCGAGTTTTACTGTTGTTGAAGGATTAATGTTACGGAGTAAGAAAATCTTATCCACTAATTTTACCTCAGTACTGTCACATTTTTTGAGAGATGAGCCGTTGCTGTCATAGTAAGTATCCATTATTTCACTTGTGATTGATCCAAGAGCCATAAAGTAAGTTGTTTTTGGATCATTCAGCCAGAATCGAAAAGCTTACAGATTTGTTAGGAAATCAGTATTGATTTTGAAGAGTATAAAAGGCAGGTACAACTACATGTATCAAGTGAACTTGCAGACCAGATTTGTTTGGGTTGGTACACTTGATTTATTTTTTCTGCAGCTGCCAGAAACTGTAGTAATCTCGTTGCAAATTATAGGTCAAAATATAATTAAAGGATATGAGTATAAAGCCCTCTGGGTGTTTTAGCCTGTATTTGGCTATTCTGTACGGCTATCTTTGGTATATGTTTATAAACGTATATCCCTGCGAATTTCTGAGTGATTATGTTGTTCATTTCTTCCATCCCCTTTCTTACTTAGCGATGGCAGATAAAACTTGCTCATTTATTTGTTATGTAGCACATATTAACCCCCCGTACATGTCTCGGATACTATAAATTAAAGAACCGGTTTTTTGAACACAAACACGCTTTTGGTGTTAAGTAAAGTTGGAAACCCGACAAGGGAAAACTCGTTTTCCTTATGCAACTCTCAGATTCAATGATGTTGCTGTACGACAGGGTATAGTTACCCTTTGGTGACGCTGTCTCTGTGAAAGAGTCGTGTAATTAGATAATCATTTGTAACCACGAGCCTAAAATCCTATCTTTCGGTCAAAGGTAATTGCATGCTTTAAAAATAGCTGATTCAAGATACGTGTGTAGACGCAAAAGAACTTATTCTTTTGAGCAAATTGGCTCACTCGTTAATAAGCAAATCATTTAAGGTAAAACCAAATTCAAAATCCAGTTACGTTGAATGTTTCAGAAACCGCTTTTCGCTACCTCGTCCGTGGACACGTTTTAACGGGGGACATAAAATAAAGCATCAATTCTCAAAAATGCGAAAATTCATTACGAATAAAAGAAGCTTCAGGCAGGGATCTCTACGTTGTTTAACACTTAGAAATAAAGCCTTCTCCTTGCAATCTATAAACTTCGGGATTTTTCTTTCAGTTTTGCTGTCAGGTTCAAACACGTTCTTGATGCTTTATCTGCGACAAAAGACAAGCATCCTCGTGAAAAAAGACAGTATATCAATTAAGGAGCAGTCCATAAGAGCAGTCTATCTTGCTTGAAATTGTCTACTTTTGACGATGAGTTATGCGAAACTAAGAAACGAGGACAATGAGTGCAGAGACGAAACGTACAGCCCATTGCACGCCGGCTTGCTGTCGGTGTTGTCCTTTAGCTGGATGTCTCACATCATAAGTGAAGGAAACAAACGACCACTGCAGGAGTCAGATTTGTTTGAAAATGTCTGCCACGTCGACGAAAATTCATCAAAAGAAGACACTGAGTTGTTGAATCTGTCATGGCAACAGGCAGTCAAGCGTTCCCAACGAGACAACACACAGCCCCAGTTATGGAAATGTCTTCTAAGGCTAATTAACCTGAAGGACTTTGCACTTTATATCGTTAGCCTGCTTTTGTTCTCAACAACCAGAGTCTTGCAGCCGATTTTCTTGAATTATCTCTTGGTAGAGCTCACCGACGGTGATAACAAAGACACGTGGGCTTATTGGTTTGGCGCCGCTGTGACCGCCAGCTCGTTTGCCCATCTATTCGCCAAGGCGAGTTACTACTTTACAGCAACCATAATTGCAACGCGAATAAAGTCATCAATTACAGGGTTAATATACAAAAAGGTTAGTCTATTTCTAAAGTAACCACACCCTGTCTAGGCTGGTCTTGATATAAAAATGTACTGTCAGATGAGTAGCGAAGAAGGGCTAGATACCTTATCCGCTACCCAGTTCGGCCTAGACAACTCAACTTAAAATTTAGCGAAATGGTTAATGGAGAGAGGAGAGGAAGTAATTTAACTTGGAAAATACTTTGGATTAGTCCTGCCGTTATTCTGATTCTCCCCAATGCTATGTGCGTGGCTATGATGTTAAAGGTTAATATAAAGGGATTTATTTAAGTTAAGGATGAAATATATCCAATGTTAATTGACGTTATATTTCGCCTTTTTATCAGTGAGTTATCTGATCTTACCGCACGTATTCTATTTAACTTTATCTTATATGGTATTTGTGTTTGTTTCTTTTTTATCTTATATGGCAAATAGCAGTTGCTCTGATTAGTTAATTGCTGGTCTGTAAGTTTATATACGTATTTTTCACTTTGCTTTGTTTATATTTTCCTTTGGTTTTTGTTTCTGTGGCGATTTTTGAACACAAAAAGTCTGAGAGTAGACATTCAGATAAATTTACATACACCATAACGACATTTGGACTACGGAAGACCGCAAACAACGTACAAAGGAAACCTAAGGCAATGTAGCATTGGTCTTTTTACTCGACTGTTAACTTTATTTTAACGCTATCAATTGTTTTTATGCACATAACTCGAAAACGATTTTACGTTAGTAGCTGAAATTTTGTGACCTTTCTTAAACTTTTATGGGGAATGTTTTGACTTGTGTTTCGTAAGCATTTGCTAAATGCCGTTGCAATGGAAACCAAATTTTCCTTATTTACTTTCCAATCTTTCATAATTCTTAATTTCTGCGTCAGAACGCCATGCAATCAAAGTTTTCTTAATGTCTTTGGCCAAAACAAAGGGTGCCATGGACCTTTACAATTGCTGTAAGTTAAACTCGTTTTCCTTGACAAAGAGATCTGTTTTCTTTCAATAAAGAGTTTCTCCGACCCGCCATTACTCCTGATTTATCGATGTCTTTTTGTTGTGCCAAAGTGTATGATTTAAAATATTGCGCATTCTCTGCTTAACAACACTTCTTTTGTTATTCTTTATTGGATCAATGAGCGGGCAGCAGTTTCTAATGAAGTGTGAAACGATTAATAGATTGACTGAACGCACATGACACAATGGGACTTGAATTTAAATATGAATGAGAACCGAGGCATCGCCGATACGGGAATTTCGAAACAGTTTGGACCCGAACATACACATAGTGAATTTGACCATTTGAAATCGCGTTGTAGAATGCTCGGAAAGTTCTCAAACGAAAGCTTATAGATGGGGTAATAAAGCCCTTTAATATGCTGTTGTTTGATCCCGCCAAAACCACTTGGTTACAACTTAAATCGCGTTTTACCACTTCACATTTCGGAAATAGAACGATAGACATAGTCTGTCTTAATTGATAACTGTTTGTTCATCAAAAGGTCTGTTGGATAAAATACACACAGAAACATTTGCCGTTGTTGAACTGCATTAACAGGCAAGAATTCTAACCTTGTCTACAAGTCGTTTCTTTCATTTGCAATTTCTTGCATTCTGCTCATCAGTTGTCCTTCCATTCCAAAACATGTTAACGGCCCTCTTTAGATCTCTAATGCCCGAACACCACTACCAAATGCAAAAAAGGCAAACAACTATTAACTACATCGAATTCCAAGAAACAAAATAGAAATTTTTGCTTGAGGTTTGCTGATCAACTGATCTTCAACCGATAGCGGTGACTCTCCGAGCGTGACGAGTGACGTGTAACACAGAAAAACGCGGGGATTTTCGCGCGCTTTTGAAGTAAACCAACCAACAGGAACGAACCAAAACTGTTCCAAGTTGATCTTTTTAGTCGATTTTCAGCTTTTATATAACGACAAGCATCGTCGATTTTGATTAAATAAAAACTTAAAATTGTGCGGACTGGCTCAGCACTATTGGCCATTTGTAAACAGTAAGTAACTTTCAAACAAAAGTATAAAAAAGGCTGGTACGGTAATACTTAGCAATGTAAAAAACTATTTGTTAACGCATTTGCTCTTATATTGTCCTACTTTTATTTTGCTTTATTTTTTCTTATCACACGTTGGTATCTTTTCTCATCCTATACTATTCTATCTCGTAATATCTTATCCTATGTTATTGTTAATGTTTCAGTTAAAAAATCTTAAAAGGGCTTATCTAACTGAGCATTATTATCTTCATTTTTTGAAGATTTATCGAGCTTTAATGATTTATTTTTCATGCACCGTCTCCAGCCTTTAATAAAAACGATCGTTTGTACCCCCTAACCGCCCTTAACCCCAAAATATAAATGATTTTTTATGTGTAAAAGATTTTATAAATGTTTGCTACACGCTTTTCTCATAAGAAACAGTAGTTATAAAATGTTGGTCGAGCCTCGTTGTTCTAAAGTTTTAAGGAATTTTCAGCCTTAATTGTTCTCAAGCTGTTATTATTTTTAAAAGTTATCATAAAAATCGCAACAGTTGTAAATATCTCCTCAAAACAATTTCAAATACATATGTAACTTGTGGTCATCAAGCCGATTAAATAGCAATGGAAATTTGATCGATCTCAACGCTTGGGGTGCAATGCTCAATACAATCGACTTTGAGAAAAACAGCTTAATGTCATTAAAGGAAGTAAACTTTGCATCTATAATTCCAAATCCTAACCTGGATTGTTTTTACGTTTTTTTAAATTTTTGGTCCAATTTTAGGCTTCGTTGTTAATATAACACTGCTCTTATAAAAGGGTGTATATCGGTTTGTGATCTACAACTTTATTCCTCTTTTCTCGCTCCCTCCTTGGCCTGCTGTTAGAACATACCACTTCATCCCATGCTTAAAGTATACAAACCTACCGCCTTAATGTTAGATACGAAAACACGCATGGAAAACCCGTCTTAGCTTCGTTCCACTTCAGGTGTTAACGAAATCTGAGAACTTGCTTGCAAAACTGGGATCCGGGTACATCATTAACTTGGTTTCCAAAGATCTCCAACCAGTAGAGAACGCCATAACCTTTGCCCCGTTCCTTGTCCTGGGTCCAGTGGAAACTCTGGTAGTCTCCATCTTACTGTGGGTACTGGTTGGCAAAGAGACGCTAACCGCCCTGGCTTACGTGTTTTTGATCGTAGTGTTTCAGTTTACTATGGGAAATGTAAGTAATGCGTATACTGCGGAAACACCTTGGTGAGGGGCTCAAAGATCTTCAAATGCTTAATCTAAGACTAGTAGGAAATACAAGAATAAAGAGAACTATTTATAAAGTTGCAAGTTTTCTCTGTGTTTTTTTTTAAATCAACTGATGTAAAGTTGATTCAAAACAATAGCAGAGTTATATCAGTTTTACAACTAATAAAGAATTCCATTACAATAACTTGGCTACTGAGAAGTGTCACTTCGTACATGTCGTTTTAAAACAAAACCCTTATATTTTATTGACAGCTAAATACGACTTTATTCTTACGAAGCATTTCCTAGATGGAGATTTCTTTTCAGAATCAACTCACATGTATAGTATGTTACACGTAGTTCTCGATTATGACACATTCTTGTCGAGATCAGTTATCTCGCTTAAACTTAAACTACTGTAAGATGTTATTATCTCCAACGTCCACAGCAGAAGCACCCAATAGTTCGGCTGTCGGGCACTTACTTTTATTGCCATACTTATCCTTCTTCTTCTTCTCCTTGCCATTATCTTTATCTTTTTCTTTATCTTTATCCTCAACATAATCATTATCGTCATTATCATCATCTTAATCATCATCATTTCCATTAACCTTATCCTTCTCTTTATCATTAAATTTTTCTTTATAGATATCGTTAACATTACACCATTATCATAACTTGGCATTGTCGTAATCATTACCGTTATCTTATTCATTATCACTGCCATCATCATTATTAGGTCATTATCATTATCATTTGAGTTATTATTAATGTTGCCATCTAGTATTTTATACTGCAGTCTTTACTTTTTACAACTCTACATCTTAATATAAATCATAAGCTGCACGGAAAGCTCAGCATTTAAATTCACAATGTATAGCTAATTTTCTCCTTATAGCAACGAATGACTGAAGACTACGTCGGTGTTAGCCTCCAAAAACAGACAGCTTAGTTACTTTGTCGGTCTCTGTTTTGCTATCTACCGCCAATCTGATTCAGAACTGGGCGGTTGTCTCTAGTAGAACCATTAACTGTATTTCTAATATAAAAGATTTGATAGTTTTATTTATGTGACACAAATTTATTTTCGACTTTGTAACTGTTGGCTGAGCTAAACTATATCTCAATTATTTTACTTTCAGGCTATTCGTAGGCTGCGTCATAAAACAACCGAATTTACAGATCAACGTCTTCGCTTTGTTTCGGATCTAATTTCTGGAATTCGGATTATCAAGATGAATACGTGGGAATGGATCTTCAGGAATCGCGTTCGAGAGGTTCGAAGGTACGTCCTACTAGATTTACATATTTTCGCCATTCTCCCAAATGCGAACATTCTGAGTCTTTCTTTTTAGAGGGCTCTGTTCTTAGGACAGTGGTATAAAAAATCTAGAAATAACTAGATGTCGTCAGGCGCGTAGGCAGCATTTTTTGCAGGGAGGTGCATCTCAAATTCGAGCTGACCTTGTGTCAGCAGTCTTTAAAAAATTATACATACATTTGGTGTACGCTGTTTCCGTAAACATAGACAAAATGATTATGGATTACATTTACTTTCTTTTTTCTCTCTCTTTATATTTTTTGATCATTTTTTTTCTTTCTTCCTTTCATTCTTTCTTTTTTTCGTATCGGTCATTTTTTGAGCGGACCTTTTCGGACAGTGTGTGTGGGGGGGGGGTGCACGTGCACCCGGTGCACCCCCCTGCCTACGCGCCTGGTCGTCTTTCTTTAATTGAAATCTGATCTGAATCTTATTTCCACAGTGAACATTTTCTATAGAAACGAATCTCACCGCGAGATCACGCTAAGAAAAAGAACCAAAGAATGAGTCCCTGAAAAAACGCTACGAATACTGGGATAACATAAACGCCATTTAAACTTTGATGAGAATTAGAGACTATCCATGTCTCTGAAGATAATTTTAATGATCAAAGGCGTTTGGAACAATATGTAAACAGCACCCTTTATCGCATTTTAGTTGTATCTTATTTAATCTTTCTTATTTCGTTTTTCAGAAACGAAATAAAGACCATTCAACTTAAAAGCGCAATTTTGGCTGCTGTCCATATGCTGGAATGTTCGTACTCCGTGGTTGCAGTTTTCATTGCTCTTTCAACTCTCGTGTGGAGCGGACACCAAATCACCGCACGCGCCGTGTTCACGAATTATCTCTTACTATATGTCCTTCAGAAAAGCAATATCGAGTTGTTCCTCATGGGAATCCATTATGGCAGTCAATCCCTTGTAACTTGTCGACGAGTCAGCAGTTTTCTGCTTACAGATGATGAAATATTGATTACCAGCGACAATAGTGCATCTTTCAAGGAAAAAGGTGAAAGCGGTGGTGACCAGACTTCATTGAATCATTTAAGAGAAAATAAACCTTGTTTATCATTAAATGACATTACGTGCTTCCCTAACGAAGACCTTCAAAATCCTCTCCTCAACAAAGTTTCTTTTTCCGTTACTGGGAATCAACTCGTAGTAATCACTGGCCCAACAGGATCAGGGAAGTCCTCCGTTTTCAATGCGATAACGAAGGAGACGCGAATCTCCCGCGGTAGCATTCTACACGACGGTAACATTGCTCACGTATCGCAGTCACCCTGGGTGTTTTCTGGTACAATACAAGAAAATATCATCTTTGGGAAACCCTTCCAAGACAAGAAATACCACGATGTTATTAAAGCATGCGCACTTAAGCAGGATTTTGATGCATTACCAAACGGAGACCTCACACAAATCGGTGAACGAGGTATAAGTTTGAGTGGTGGTCAAAGGGCGAGGATCAACCTGGCTCGTGCAGTTTATTATGATGCTGATGTGTTCCTGTTAGACGATCCACTGTGTAGTCTTGACTCAAAGGTCGGTTGGCAGATATTTCAACACTGTATTTGTGGAACCTTAAAAAGAAGTTTGCGACTTCTTGTCACACATAACCCGCGCTTCATAGAAAGAGCTGATTGTGTTATAGTAATGCAAAACGGGCAGGTGGATGCAATTGGAAGATATGACGAGCTTCTTTCTTCCAACGAATACCTCCGTAATCTTCCAGAAACAGAAAGAGAAAAAGAAGGAAACATGAAAAAGGGTTCTACAATAAGTTTGCTTTCACCGGGTGAGTTTTGACAGCATATATATAAGTCATTTCACCTCAATGTAATCATAATGACATTATACTTGCATGGACTGATCAAGCGTTATTATGCTTTTCAGTTATGACCTGCAGGAACTCCTTCTTTACTGTACGTTTTTGCACAAGAAAATATATGAGCAATCTAGCTTCGGAGATCCATTCTCAAACGTTAGGCAAAGACTTTTGCTTTAGGATAGTTGTTTAACTATATAAAATTAAATCAGATCAACACAGAGTCAATTGTACAACTAACTAAGTGTTAAACGTCTTCTACAGTTTTTTAAAAGTTTTGAATACTGCAACAGATGACCACGTCAATGCAAGTCTAATTAGCGTTTTTTTTGCGCCTTACCAAGTTTCTATTCTATACAACGGGACAGGAAGACTTAAACGTTCCAGGGAGAATTCAAACAGAGGGTGACGACATCCAATTAAGGTATCTGGGGTAAATGCGGCTAAAAATGATCGATTGAGTGTATCACTTCTTGCAGTTTAGCGTTTTTTTGGTGTCACGGTTTTTTGTTTTGAAAAAATAACAAAATATCTTTAAAATTAAATGGAAAAGGGAAATCAAAGGCGGTTTATTGCACGCCATCCTTTTCGTTTTTCTAAACAAAGAATCAGAGTACTGATAGTAACAAACTGGACCTTTCTTTAGGCTTACGTCAACTGCATCAACCCTGATCTCCTTTGATGTTTTCTGCTATTTATGTCAAAATATCATGTTCTCTTTGTTGCAGATTTGTCTAAGTCTAAGATGTACCCAGCGGGTGTAGAAGGATTAGTTACAGCAAAGGAAGACAGAATGATTGGCAATGTCTCGTGCAAGACCTACTGGGCTTTCTTTCGTGCTGGAGCATCGCTGTTGACCATAGTATCACTCAGCCTGCTGTCACTCCTTCCTGAAGGTTTTCCTTTCTCACCTTTCAACTATTTACTGGCTATACTGTGATTGGAGTTGCGACATGTTTTCTTGATCGTTCCAGCTCCTCCGTTTAGGTTACTATTATAATTGGTATTTTGTCAGTTTTTGGCCTGACGGCTGTATAGCTAACTTTGCTATTGTTCTTGAGGTTACTTCCAATTCTGTCTATTTAATCACCCCTTTTCTTAAGTTAGTAATGTCTCTTCTTATTGAAGGCATTAATGTAGCTCCTCGTAAGGTTTTTGCGGGCTATGATAACACCCCTTAACAGTGTTTTTTTTATATCTTGTTAAGTTGGCATAATGAGAGAGTAAGACAGACAAACAGAGAAACAGACAGACAAACAGTCAGACATATAAAAACTGAGATAAACAAATAGATATAAAGATAGATGGATAGATAGATAGAAAGATAGAGAGAGATATTCTCTTTGGTTTAGGCTTTTGCTAATAACATTGACTGTTTTAAACAGCGCTATGATTATCGTTACTTTGGGTGCAACTATATGTTGCGTATCTGTGATCTGTTATTGGTTACATTGGTTTTAGCTACAGGAACTCAATCTATTAACCTGCTGTTCATACCTTTAACTGCTGGTAACCAAAAGAGAACATTCAAGCATCGTATGAAAATATCTGGGTCTTGAATCAATAAATGACTACCTTTGAAGTTTATTCCAACATAACGTCGTCTCATTTTCTTTTGTCAGCGACGTCAATCGCGACTAACCTGTGGTTGGCCCACTGGAGCATGGTGCCTAGGTCCCAAGAGCAGCACGTGTTCTATTACTACACGTACGCTGGTCTGATGGTCTCCAATATGTTGCTTTCCGGTTTAAGAGCGTTTATGTTGTCTATTGTTATTCTTAGATCCTCGAAAAGGTAAAACACGTATACAGTACTTCCACAACATCTGGTTTATAACATATCACATAAACTAAAGAAGTTACTGGAATGAACTGAATTTCTAATCTACAGGTCTAACTTTCATTAGTTGTTTACATTCAAAACTTCTCAAACTCTGTCAACTTTGTTTAAGCTTAACGTTGAATAGCAGCAGTTGAGCTTTAAGGCCCTGTTACACTGTGCAATTATCTTAGCAACTTTCTCGCAATGGTTGAAAATGAAGCGTTGCAACTGTGCCGAGGTTTGGAGGCCCTGTTACACAAGCTGTCTCGCAATGCCGCTCGGAACGGAAAACAAGGAGCAAGCGCAATTTGTGCCCTTGTGAACTGAAACTGCCTTAAATTGCGAGACAAGTTGCTAGAGGGCTGAAAAACTGTGCAATGGCGTCGCACGTTGCTGCAATCTGTTGCGAAAGGTAGCGCTGAGTCTACTTCGTGCAACGCTTTGCGCAACAGAAAAACGTGCAAGACATACCATGTAGCACACTTTAAAATCCTCCAGCAACTAGCTCGTTTCGCAACAGCATTGCGAGACAATACAAGTTGCTGAGAAAATTGCTCAATGTAACAGGGCCGTTACAGATAATGTGTTTGGGGAAATGGCACAAATGTTAATCACTATAAAATGGTTTATGTGAGAGAAAAACATGTGCTTTTGAGATATTTCTTCCTTTAATCAAGGTTTGCCTCCTAAAGCAACTTGCGAAACGTAACAGATAGCTGTTCCTCAAATTTCCTCTTTCCTCTTAGAGATAACAACTTTGCGTTTGCCTTGTTGCAGGAAGTTAACGCTTCACTGATTTATCGTTCCCGAAAATTAACTTCAATGAAACTAACACAGATGGAACGCTAATTTTCTCAATCTCAAGAAAACGTAAGGCTACCGTTCGTGTTGGAACGGTTCAAAATTTCGAAATTAAGATTTTTGCAGAAAAAAAATTAAATGAGCTTCTAGTGGAAAAAGTATTTTTCAATACGTCTGATAGTTTGCGAGATATGACGAACGAGAGTTTTTACCGGAAGTGAAATTTCATGAAGTGCGGCTTACTTTAGGAGTGAATTCCTCGATACATGTTTTTGCTAAAACTGCGACAACGCAAATGATCAATGCTCCCCCAATGTTTAATCTCAATGCTCCCCCAATGTTTAACCTCATGCAGGTTTAAAAAAAAAAGCAGAGGATTAAAACCGTCCTGGCGAATTTTGAAATTCCGCTCCAATCATTTTTTAAGACTCAATCAGGGTAGTTTTGTGCGCTGCAAATAAGGAATTTTCTTCAAATACCTGTAAGACTTTTACGACGCATTCAATTAAAAATTGCGAGCATCACCAAATAAACATTGTTACTAAATTAAAGTAGTATTCCACGAAGCTAGCTAGTTGTTGTTAAATTTTTACGGATTTTAAAATTTGCATTACTTTAAATGAAGAGTTATGTACTCTGTATAAGAAGGCAAGTGTTTTAATAGCTTTTTAATTGATAGTTTTCCACCCAAAAGTATAATTTGTAGTTCAAATTAGGATAAAAAAAAGCTTAGGAAGCTCAAGGAGTAAAGATTCCTACACAGATCTGTTTAAGAATATAACAAAGGTTCAAACTTTAACTTATAACGAACTTATTTTTTTAGGTTACACGATTCTATGTTGATGGCCTTGTTGAAAGCTCCCGTGAGATTTTTTGACACCAATCCTGCCGGGCGAGTACTGAATCGCTTCTCCAAGGACATTGGAATCATGGATGAATCCCTGCCCGAAGACCTGTATCAAAGTATTCGCTATGTGTACTACTGCTCTCTCGTCCTTGTTCTCGTATCAGTCGTGAATTACTGGGTTGTACTGGCCAGTGTACCGACTGTTTTCCTTGCCATTTACTTGACCAGATACTACCTTCGTGCATCGAGGGAGGTTAAACGACTAGAGGCCATTGCTTCAAGCCCTGTTTACGCACATTTCACAGACACCATCCAAGGGATTGTCCACGTGCGCTCATACAAACAGCAAAACGCTTTTATGAGGAAGCTTTATAGGTTAGTTTGTTTTCAAATATTTATATAAAAATGTTTTGCGGTCGCTTTAAAGCAATCCATTTAAAACTTGTTTAGCTGTTGGATGGTGTACATGTATGTATGCTTGAATGTATTTAGGCAGGTATGCATGTATGTATGTATTTATGTATGTATGTACTATTAATATGATCCTGTTTTAGGGCAGGTACAAATGCGCAAGTATGTATTAGACTGCTGTTCCTTTATCTGTAATATGTTTATCAGATAAAAATGTTTGTTTACTTACTATAAACCAATTATGAAGCACAGGTCAGGTAAATTTACTTAGTGGAACTGAACTGAAGCTGAAGTATCGTACTTTATCTGAGAAGATTTGTCTACTTGTGGCTTACTAAGTATTAAGAATGCGATCAAAGTTTTAACTAACTACGGAGAACTGATAATAGCTAACTAGTGATAAAAGAGAGCTTACTTCAGATAACTGAAAAACTGTATTTTTTGGCTCTGTCAGTGGATCTCTTATCTGTTTGCTGAAAAATTGCGAAATTGTTAACCGACTACTGAGTACGGCATACTTAGCTTCAAAGTCTAAGACAAAATAGTAAGGTCAAACACAGTAGCATGACCACTCTCTTAATTTCTTGGAAAAACTGGCTTGCTCAAATTGTTTTCCTAAATTTCAAAACTTCTTTTTGAAGCTGAAATAAAACACTGTAAAAGTTTAAAAGGCACCTATTGTCTATTGCAGTAAAACAAAAAGCACAATTATTTGTAACACTTAACCGAAACCAACTACATATTTTAAGGGGCAACTATTTGACTATATAATTTCTCTACACTGCAGTCTAAGCTGGAGCAGTCGTGTCAACAAAGAAAGTTTCAAAGAGTCTTAATTTCTTGTATAATGGTCAATATACTTTTTAGCATATAAATTGCCAAAATCCTACTCAAAATTAAGAACTAGACATGTCGTAGGTGGCACCAGTTTACTTCCATTCCTTACTAAATTGTCTTATAAATGTCTACAGAAGAAAGCCGTGTGTATAATTTATTTTAACTATGATTTTTTTTATTTCTCAGTACCAGGTCAAATTTCTCTTACATACCTCCTGGAAATATGCAAAGTATTATCAATGACAAAGCTCACCGCATGCACTGTTTGGTTCTTGAGAGCAACTTATTCAAGCTTTGTTGTTATTGTAAATTCTTCAAATTATTGCATTTTTTGTATCAAATAGTATAATAAACTAAGCAAAATTATTTTCTATAACTTTGGTTGACAGATTGCAGGACGTTTGTAATCAGGCCTGGTTGGTATTTCAAGGAGGTGAAAAATGGTTTGTGGTCCGGATTGAAGGCATAATAACAGTATTCATTGCGGCAGTCACTTTTGCAGCAATTCTGGCGCATTCAAACGCAGGTGAGTGTCCCTGATAACACGTTTGCGTCCAGTGGTTTGTTGATAAAATTACAATTGTTTCATGGTGTGATTGAATACGCAGTGTTTCAATTGCCGGTTAAAATTCGTTAAAGTTGTAAAAAGAAATAAATTCTTCTGCTAAAACTAAACGTTGCAAATAAGCTTCAAATGTCATCATGCCAATACTGAAGATTACCAAATAGCAAATTCTGAAATGGTTTAAATGATAACTATAAACTAACTAACCGACATAGCATAGATCAAAAAAGTTTCTTTCTTTTATTTCTTCAATTCATGTGTTTTTGGTCGGTGTTAAGCTGTTTCAAAACAACATTTAGTAAAAAATGAAAAGAACTAACTTTTAAAAACTGTCTTTTGAATGAATACAGAGCCCTGTTTTCAAAAAGTTTTTTCGTTCAGTTAGTTTGCATTTGTGCCTTGTGTAGGACAGATTCAAGCTGTTTTGAAGGGCACCTACTATCTGGTACACACCAAGAGGTCAAAAGAAAATAGTGTCGGATGTTGAACACTATTTGATCTTCAGCCACTGTAATATTCCCCTCAGAAATTTTCATTCTCCCAATTTATCATGATAACCTATTCTTACCAATTCTTGCAGTGTAACAAAATAAACAATGTATTTTGCGATATTACAACTGAAAAAAAAATACGTTTCTTGTTACTGTTTTTAGCTTTTACAGGATTGTCAATCAGCTACGCTATTGAGATATCGGCCATAGTATGGTGGCTTGTGTTTGAGTTGACGATGGTGGAGAACTGGATGACATCCGTGGAACGCGTCATGACTTATTCTCAACTTGAAGCTGAAGCTGATTATGACAGCACCTCGCATCCTCCAAAAGACTGGCCCAGGGAAGGTTCAATACAGCTTCAGGACGTGTTTCTTTCTTATTTTCCAGGAGCTCAACACACTCTTAAGGGGATAAGTGTCACTATCAACGGCAGAGAGAAAGTCGGACTAGTGGGTCGCACAGGTGCTGGAAAATCCTCAATAATTGCAGCACTCTTACGAATTCCTAACCCAGATGGGGAGATTCTAATTGATGGAATTCCAATTAAATCCATTAATCTTCAAGATGCCCGTTCCTGTATATCCGTTATTCCACAAAATCCATTTCTATTTTCTGCGACACTTCGAGAAAACTTAGACCCCTTTAGCGAGTACGAAGACAAAGCCCTGTGGAGTGTCTTGGAAGACGTGCAGCTCAAATCTTTGATACAAGGAAATAGCAACAACTTGGAAATAAAGGTTATAGAAAACGGCTGTAACTTTAGCACTGGTGAAAGACAGTTGATATGTTTGGCACGAGCTTTGCTACAAAAAAAGAAAATCATCATCATTGATGAAGCAACAGCAAACGTGGACTTAAAAACTGATCAAATGATCCAAGACACGATCCGAACTAAATTCCACGGCTGTACCGTGCTTACAATTGCTCATCGGTTGCACACAATTCTTGACTACGACCGAGTAATGGTAATGGAAAATGGAAAGATGGTAGAAGTAGGCAAACCGCATGAACTGCTTCAAACCCACGATAGCTACTTTTTTCAAGTTTATCACACGCATTCTCAATCTCTGTCTGAGTAAACAAAAAAACAAGCTTCAGAGTGAGTAGTTGAAGCGGATTTGTATATCGAGTTCTTCAATTGTGGACAAAGGGGAACCGATTAGAGTCTCTTTTCCAGCAATCGGAAATCATATTCAGTGGGCGCTGTTACGCGAATCCATTAATTTGAGTCCACATTAATTTCAGTTTAGAGCCTGGCTACACGTTTGTGTGTGATACAACAAAACCTATAAACAAGGATAGTCCAATCAAGATTTAAGTCATCGGTTCTTTGTTAAATAATGTTTCGAAAGAAGCTCTATTCATTAAAACGATTTTCAAAGGAGTCCTTAAGACATAACTTAGTTAAGCAAAAAATAAAATCAATGTATTAGTTTAAAACTACACGTCGCAAAAGGAAGATACATTAATTAGCAAAAGAGATATACGAACAAATGAATAAACAAATGAATACAATCATTGCCTGGCTCTTATAAAAGCAATCGATTGTGGTGGAAAAGGTTTAGCGTAAGCACTACATATATATATAGCGGTAGTTGTGTTGTTCCTTAGATAAACAAGTAAAGAGTTCCAGTTCTTAAAAGTTTTGAACGACAGCCGTTGATGGCCATAGTTGACCTTAACTGCAGGTGTACAGTCTTCAGAGTTCTAGTCCTTCATATTTCAAAAAGATAGTCTTGGCTGGCCTCAATTGGTCTAAGCTGCAGGCAGGTGGAGGTTCTGTGAAATTTTTGTGTTGTTTTATCATTGCACATCGTTTATACAAAAACATTCTTACTCTTAAAAACGCAGAGGCGCCCATGAAACAGTCCCTGTTTACCTACGTTGTATCTATTAACCTAAGTGTTTTGAGGGCATCAGCGGCAGATGGATGAATTGGCCCGATCAAGGAATCTCCCCAACTACTGAAAAACTACTGATTCATCTTGATGAATCAAGAACAAATTGTATTTTTACAAAACCAAGTTAGGATTAGCTTTAATAATTTGACTGCATTTTCTTATTTCATTACTATTAACTGATTCGCAGAAAAAATACGTGGATTAGTTAGGTTAATTTTGGATTGCAGATTAACTATAATAGGCTAACATCGAAAAACGCTGAGAATAGTTTGGGAGAATTCTGTAATTTATCAGTTTTGTTTAAAGTGGTAATGTTCTAAAAGAAATGGTCCATACTTTAGCTGTATATCTATCAATTTATGGATGCACTTGGGAAGCTGGGAGAGCACTCGAGAAGCTAGAGAAGCACTCGGCTTCGCCTCGTGCCACTCAAA
>JAOBRG010148879.1:0-34106 GCA_027574985.1 Umimayanthus nakama | reverse complement strand
GGCTTGGCGGCAACGAACTTGTGTCCAGCTACATTAGGCTGCCAGTACACCCCTTTCCTGTTGATGCGCTTCATATACAAAACACATAAAAAATTAATATCAGACTTCCTCAGTCACTAATAAGAACTGACGAAGACTCTTCGGGTCGAAAGATCTATCTGTTTTAACTTTGTTTAAACTTTTTAAAAACTTGCTCAAATTTTGCTTTAAACGTTGTCAAAACACATGAAACTAGAATAATCAATACTCAGTCACTAGTTAAAATATGAAAAATAAAAAATATATATGTATAGACCTTAAAACTAGATCACAGGTACTGGGGAAATCAAATAAGTGTAGAACATTTTCTATAAAAATTGAATCAAATGTTTTGTAGTGTGAACTAGCTCCTCCGGGTCAAAAATGTAACTCGTAATTACATTTTCTGGTGCTTAAGATATAGAATAAACTGCTAGCTTGCAAATACCTTACAACATCCATCTGATGTCATTTGCCTACCTTTTCAGGATGGTCTGTTTCTTATTGTTGGATCTCCACAGGCTTTGAGCGTTGGGATAGCTTCATCAAGAATATATAAACGTATTTTCTTCTCATGGATGACATGTCCAATTAGGACAAAAAGATCGTCCCTTCTATTAATGTATTTTCTTGTTTGTTACTATCTACTCTAAATTCAAAAACAATTGCGGTATCTGAGTACTTTCAAGCAGTTCAACTTATGGGATTTGGTCGGATTAAAATGTTTTCATGTTAGCTCAATAAATAAAAATATACTCATAAAGGTGCTTCTGTGTATTTTTGCCTAGCAATAAAGCTGTCTTGTTGGTGTGAAATGGTCCACCAAAAACTATTTTACTTATTTATCGTAGATAAATGTCCCTGAATAACAACATGTTTACATTGCATCCAATAGGCAATTTGGTTTTAAACTGATGCTTGAGCAGCGAAAGGCCTATAGTCTTATCTTGTTTACACCTTTCCTGAACAGCATTTTTAGCGTAGTTATAAGCACTCTCACAAGGATAAAAGCTTACTTATAAGAATTAACCAATTTGCCAAATATTTGTTTCGTTATAATTTTTTTTTTGGAGTGACAGTTAACCGGGCGAAGTCGAGAGGCGTTAGCTCTTGAATGTTCAGATTACTAATTGTAACATGTAGCATAACAATATATTGTATGCAATTTTACAGTAATCAACTCACAAAGAAAATTTAACGGAACTTGAATTTGACAAATTACGTTTTACAGCTGTCGTCTTTATTTAAAAAAATAGACCTATTATAACATCTAAATTACTATTTTCTCAAAAACAAATTGTTAGGAACATTGTTTTATTCACCAAGCATTTAAAGAGGATACCATTTGAACATGTTGTGATGCAGCATTCAAGTACGCCCTTGGCCTATATAGCCCACTTAAATTTCTAGCTCAAGCAAAGCTTTTGAAGTCTTTGTTATTAGAATACTTTTTAGTTAGATAAGGGTGCTGCTGCCGCTGTTAAATCCACCTAAGGTTAATTAACGGTAAACTTTCGACCATGCGTTATGAGAAAAACACTGATTTTAACGCTCATTTTCAAGGTTAAAGTAAATGTGGTTAGCTCAATCAGTTCGTCCAATTGTTAACCAAACCAACCAAGTTTCTGGTTTCAAATTCGGACATGCCGAATTATTTGTACAAACTTAATGCGTATATTTAAATTAACTTCGTTAGCAACGTTAACTTGCTGTGGTATTATTTTTGATATGTTGTGAATACTTTCCAAGCTTCTACTAAGGAATTTAAAAAATATGTTTCAGTAAAAATACTCATATTGATAGGAATACAGATACTAAAATTGACAAAAGTTTGAGAATATATTGATTAATATCGCCTAGACTAATACTTTTAAGGACCGTTTTTCATGTTGGAAAAAAAATCCAGTCACTGAAAAACTTTGTGGGTACTCAAAGGCTTTTGCGCAGTGACTACACTTTACTCTATCTTAGAGACGGAAAAAGCAAAGTTAGCGCATTTCATCTGTATAACAGGGTAGATGTACCTCTGCCAGGGATGTTTTTTTAGCCAATAGGGCAAAGTGTCGTCCAGCGCGACATTTTCATCTCCCACAGATACAACATAAAACGCATGTAATGTTCTATATGGCACTTCATCTAACGGTCATTTACGTTTCTTTTAACTGAATTACTTTATTCTTTAACCTAAGAACATTCACAAGACTATTTAACAGGAAAAGGAGTGTACCATGTTTACCCATTGTAGCAGTTAAAAGCAAACATATGGGTGAACTTAACAGTTGTATTTTAAACTTGAATGTAAAGTGTCAAACCTAGTCAAGCTACTGATAAAGGTAGAGAAGCTTCAAGCAAATAACCAAACCTTTTTTTCAGCAATAACAAACTTTATTCGATCACAATTAAGACAACACATATAGAGAGCTGAAAGAAGATTAGATCACAATCAGCTTAGGTACCAAAGAAGTTACAGCAGATATGATGTTTAACAAAGGCGAACCTTGACCATTTCAAATGGTGGTATGTCCCACGTTCTCATATTTTTTCTTAATAACAATATTCGTCGCAGGGCTCGACGTTTGACGTACAATATTCGATAACATATTATAAGCCTAATTTTATATGAAATGTTTTCGAAGTGCTTTGAACCAGCTTATCTTATGTTGTCTTTGTTTTCTTTTACGTTCCTGATGTTGATAAACACACTCACAACTAAATCTTACCACCTGCAATTTCTTTTGTTGTTGTTAAACATTAATATCAAGCATGAAAGCTTTTCCGTTTTCCTTGTTTTCATGTAAGAAGCGATGAAATTAGCAGTTTAAAAACGTAAAACGGACAAATTCTAAATACCTAGCTATAAAAGAAAATAATACAGTTATGTAGTTGTACTATCAATTCCGATAATGTTAGACCTGCTACAAATCGAATCACAATCAATACGAATAAAACAAATATTTGGAAAACCTGGTATAAAAACTTGCTTTCACCAATTTTTCCTTTGTTAATTGGTTCTTATGTGACTCGTGATTGGACTTGGGTCAAGTCTAAAGTAAAAACTGACCTAGCAATAACTGACAGTGCGAAGTTTAAGAGCACAAAATTTATAGATGTGTTAGATAATTCTTTTTTACTTGGCAGTTTCGAGTTCGTTTTGGCAACAGTTTTGGTGTACTAACCATTAAAGACCAGTCTGCAACAGGTATTTGGCACTTAAATCCTTCATCTCATTTATCTAAACAATTATTTCGATTGTCTGAAGTTGTGGTAAACAAGTTGTCGCAAAGAAGCACTTTAATTCAATCTACAGCATTTCATGCTCAGAGTGTATATTTATGATTGCCTTTTGCAAACGTTATAATTTGTTAAAGAACTTCGATTAGACTGTGTCTTTTATTCGTCTTAACATGCGTTGGGTAACTGTTCAAACATTCACTGGCGCACGGAAAAGGCGTGGAAACAAAACATGATGAAAAAACATGGTTCATAAATTTTTTCTTTATCGTCGATGGTAGCAGTTGATGCAAAATGCCAACACGACTTGCATTGTCCATTAATTTAGCGTACCCAACATGTCGTTTTTGAAATGGCGTTTTGCTTGTAAAATTGAAGAAACTATTGTAGAACTTCGTCCAGTCTTAGCAACTGTTATCAACCTCTGAAACCGATGAACAGTTCTTTGTTCGGGAGATATGCACTGTCCTTCCTACTGAGGTTTTTGTTGCAAAATTTACCGTGCATTGAACATTTAGATAGCTGCGAGCAGTCATCAGGAGTCTTGAGATTATAATAATTGTCAACAATCAAGGCTCAATCATCATCAAGTTTGTTTTTAGCTTATCAACCAAAACACATCGTCTTCAGAAGAAATTTCTCTGTGTGTAACTCCGTATGTATATTTCCTTTTGGTAGTATTGTCAACGCTCGGCGCAGTCCATTTCTCGCCGTCCTCCATAACACAGATATCGGTAAAATGATCCGTAACTATATATGTAGCGTAGAATGTACCACCTTTCTCAGAACCCGGTTTAACCAAGCCTTGGCCCATATCATAGATGGTTTTAGCAAGAGTATCCTTTTGGGGAAAAGGAAATCTCAGTCTTTAGATCTTACAATAACTTCCTTCCTCCGAAACAACTGTTAACACAAAAAACACGGACGTCATTCCTTCCTTCTTCAGCTTTATCTGCATATCATTAAAATCTAATTCACTAAGTGGAGAATAATTAATAAAGTCAGGCCAATATGCAGCTTTGATTTTTCAGGCGTGGTCTTTGGTTGAGATACAAGTATATCGGGACAGTGTATCTTAGTATTTTCTTTAAAGTTTTTTTGCGAAAATTGCTGTTTTCTTTGCTGAATTGATTTCAAGCCTAATTGTAGTTGATACAAGGAAATCAATTCCTTACATCTATTAAAGAAACATGCGCGGAGCCATTGACCAAACCCAACTGCATGAACTGATAAGTATGGTAATTTCCAGATTTAGTCTATAGTAGTGCTCTTAAGAAAACATAACAAAAAAATAATTTGTAAGATACCATGAACTTGTCCTCAAACCGCCAAAACGAGAAACTTGCGATTTATTTTAGCTCAACTGTTTTTCTACTTTTGAAATCGAGGCAGTACCACGGTCGTGCTGTAGGTCACAGTTTCTTTACATCTTTTAATTTCAGTAACAGTACGAACAATGTGCTATTTTCTGCCTTAAAAGCACGAAAACTTTCCTTTGCTTATTTATAGTTATGTACAACATTTGCTAAATATAGTGCTCAGCGGGAAATAAGACACGTCTGGCTTCCTTTTGTAGCGGAGTGGGCCAATGTCATTAACACCCGCATAAACCTTCTTCTTCTCAAAATTCAACCTCGACCGGGATTGAATCCGGGACCTTCCGTTTTATGCAGTCAGATATTTTACCAACTGTGCTAGCATAAATCAAAATAAAAACAATAAAATAAATAAAGCTGTTCCATTGTGGGATTGAAAAAAAAAAGAAAAAACGGAACTTTTAAGAAATATTTTAGTCGCTATGAAAATAGCACAAAACTCTATTTTTCATTAAAAGGGAACTTTCACGGCTTTGCACGTGCGCGAGCTCGGATACCAAGGAATTCCGTGTTTTTGTTATATTTGAATTCGACAGCTGTTAACAAAAAGTCGTTTGAATTTTGATACCACTATGAGTCGGGACCCTAGGCCAGCAGATACGGTGAAGCCAAGTTCGATGCAACAGTTGTAAATTAGAGCGAGCTTTTCAGGCGGTAAGAGTAGTAAGATATCGATAACTTTTGGTACATTTGTAAAAGAGTCCCCCTTCAACATGCTGGAGGCTGGCTTGCGGGCAACCGTGGAAAGTTGTAGAGATTTGGCTACGGTTTAGAAATTCCGTGAAACTTTCAAGAAATTAAAAAGAGTTTTTAAGTATCCTGTAGTCAGGTAACTTGCACATTTTTTGTTGATAGGTAGATGACCTCATCATGTGTAACGTATGCGTAATTAACTATAAAATTTAATTTCGAACTATAAAATTGTTGTTTGGGGGAAAATTTGCCTCTGATTCTTCTTTTAGACCCTATTCCTAATTATATTTCTATTTGGGGCTGCAAACATGAGTTTTTACTAATTTCCGTAAAACTTGCTGCGTTCTTGCGCAAAATACAATATTTTTAAAATCCAAAATGGCAGCCGATGTTACATGTTGTGAAAACAGCATAGCATTGTTAAATTTTTTTTGTTAAACCTTGGTTATTGATTTTGAAAGTAATTGGGCTAACCTAAAGCTGCTCTTATGCCAAAGCTTCATCTTTTTTGTGAAACCATTTGGAAAAGCGATGGGAGAGGGGGGTTAGTTTGTAACAGTTATTACCTTGGTCGTCTGAGGGTTAATACAATTTAACTAGGTTCGTCGACATTGTAATGTGATTACGTTGCATACAGTTCGGCAAAAAAACTGCATTACATTGTATTGTAACGTACTGCATTGTGTGGGTGGCATTCTCAAAAACTCTGATCTAATTAATTGCAAACAAGTTATTTGAGTTTTTTTTGTTGCAACTTTATTACGTATTCTCTAATACAAACAAATGAATTAACCTTTAATTTTTTTTCCTGATCCTGTTATCATAATATTTTTGTGACATGATTCGTAAACTAGTCCTATCTAAAAGTCTATTCAGATTTGTACGCTTGTTGTATGTCTTTTACAAAATACCCTTAACCTAAATACCCCTAATGTGACTTTTTTTCCGAACCTGATCAGCGGTTACTATCTAGTTTGAATGAAAAGACTTAAATTAGTTTATGACAGTTAACGTAGCGGAAATCGTTATCACGCCTGACAATAGTACCAAGTCTTCAACAGGACATAAATCGTTTTTTGATAATTAAGTTTGACGTAAATACTTGTCATTACTTCTAGTAAATAGATTAGTAATTAATTAAATAGTATACTTGTCGGTTTTAATCAGCAACAAATCGTTTTACGAAGTTTGGTAAAGAGAGCCTGGGGAAGAAAACGCCAGAAGAACTTGTGGTTTGAGTTTAGAGATTAACTAGGCTACTTGTACCGTACTTTTAAGTTCTCAAAACCCAACTCTCTGTAGGTTTCCATTATTGATTATTTAACACAAAATTTCCCAATGATAACTAAAAAAAGTTACTGAAGTTAAAACAAAAGATAAAAGTTTCTATCACTACGTATATATCGTGGAAAACTGTTTCTTATTCCAACTAAAAGATTTACTCAAAAATTTTTGACCAATACTTCATTGAGTGCAAACCATCAAACTATGGCTAAGCGAAAACGACGACTACTTAAAAAGGCAATTTTGTATTAAAATCACTGTAGAATATAAGCAAATACGCATAAATGTTTTATCATCTTGAAAAACCCCTCCATATTTAAATAAATTGTACATCATAATCAGTATTTTGTTAGTAAGTTATTTTGAAATAATTTCACCTTGAATAAAAGAAACCCCTAGATAATTGAACATTAAACTCATTGAAAAAGCACTTTCCTTCGCAGCATGCTGGTTTTAGAACTACATCTTCGTTCATTTTCCCCTTTTTCTCACTGCTCCGTTGTGCTGTGAACTGCTGCATCGCCCATGGTATCCGACGACACACACTCGGACGCCCCGCCGGACACCGAGTGGTCGATAGCATGCCCTTGTTCGCCTTGAAAGTCGGGCCCGTTTCCTTGGCTCATTCTTCGCGATCCTGGCTGCACACCAAAAGTAGAAGCGCCAGTTGAGCTTATCAGTGAGGATCCTTTCATATCCCCTCTTTGGCTGTGGATTCCTCCAGATGCGGTCTGAGCTACCATTCCATCTTGAGTAATCTGATGAGATATGGCTAATGAACCTATTTGAGAAGCAGTGACACCCTGCGTGACAGTGTGATTTCCGTGTGTGACAGATGCTGCGGTGACTCTCTTATTGCCACTGTGCGCGTTTTTGGCCACACTAGCATTCGCCTTGGCTAGACCATGAACTTTGACTTGTTGGCCAGCCATACCATTGCCGGATAGTTTGCTGTAGTTTGCTTGAACGGACCTCGAAGTAGCTATTCTCTGAAGATTTGATGAAGCACTTTGACCAGTCAGTCCTCCTCCGCTTATTCCCCGAGCTGCACCAGTTGGTCGCCGCTGTTGTGCTTGCGCGTGTGCGCATAATCCGCCCCCGAGGTTCTGCATTGGCACCCCAACTGTTCTTCCACGATTATTTCCTGACACTTCGTTTAAACCATTGTGGAGGTTCACTCCGGAGCATCCTTGATTCCCCCCGATGGTTAGGATAGTAGAATGGGCTCTTTCCATTATGGCGTCGTATGGATGCGCCTGTGAAGGTGCTGCCAACCCCGCAGAGCCCCCGTAGCTATTCAAGCCGTAATCACCTGCCTGGTCAACAGTGTCACGACGCCCATCTCTACCGCTAGGATGCCCACCACTGCCACTAGGATGCCCTCTGCTACCAAACTGCCTACCACCACCAAGACGCCCGTCATTACCAGGATACCCAAATCCGCCAGAACGACCATAACTGCCGTGACTGTAACCTTCCGAGTGACCATATCCAGCAGGAAATCCATGGCTGCCTGAGGGCCCATAACCTCCGGGGGAACCATAGCTACTCGACGAACCATAGTTATCTGCTGAACCGTTGGGACCTGAGTACGAGTATCCACGTGATAACGAGTCGTAGCTCTGAAATGAGAAATTGTAATAAAAAAATCTCTCGGGTAATTATTAAGAACCGCTTTTACTTTAAGAGGTATTGATGTTTACTGACTCATGCTGTTAATTCCGCGGATTTCTAGTACTTTGAACAATGGAGCTAAGAAGACGAGTCAAAATAAAACGACAATTCATAAGCCATGTTTTCTTTTTATGGCTGTACCACACATCGCGTTCAACAAACTAATCTTACCAAAGAAGCCACCTTGTCACGGGACCGTGTCTCCAAGTCCCTTATCCTCTCGCCCATTACTCTAAGTTCTTTCTCGAGCCTATCGTTTTTGGCCTGAAGACTAAGGTTCCGTTGCTCCAAGATGTTCAGTTGTTCTTGGTAGAACTTGATGTTGGGGTTGCGATCTTCGTTGCTTGAGCCCTGTATAGTGAGAACGATACAATTTCATAATTTCCGAGGACTATGAAACAACCTGCAAAGACAACTTCCAAGTTTTAAATATAAACAAGAACTTCAGTTATATTTGTTTTTTAAATGCATAACCAAATGCCAAACACATTTGTCGCGAATGTTATTTCTGATTACTAACCATGCATTCTTCAAGTAGTTCTCTAACAAAATATCTTAAAGTTGAAAAAATGGTTTTCGTGCCCTAAGCGGGTACAAAAAAAAAAAAAAAGAAAGAACAGTTTTTGGATTAGTGTTACACTGGCTTTTAAGTAGAAAAGGAAAAACATTTTTGGGATATTTCATTAAACCAGCCACATGTCAATTCATAAACAGAAAATATCTAAATATCATTTGTAGAAGCACACATGTAATTTATTGTTTTTGTCTTGAAGAGCTTCGTACATACCGTCATGCTATTTATTTTATTGAATAGCGTTTGTTGAGAAATGGCGTCGCTCTGTTTTTCCAGATCTTCCCTGGCTCTCATCAGCTTTCCCCTCATACTGTCTCTCAGCCTCTCAAGTTCATCTTCCAACTCAGCCTTTTCTCGTTCCAGGCCAGTTTTTATGGACACTTTCTCGCGCTTTAACTTTTCCAATTCGTGTTTCATGTCACCTAACTTATCTTCCAAGGGTCGCTTTTCTCTTTCCAATCTGCAAGATGTAAAATAAAACGTTTGCTTAGATGCCAATGTTATGTCATTAGGTAAAAACTATAAAGTAAAAATCGATGATGTATCGCCCTTTAAAGTTACAACTTAAGTTCCACTCTTTTTTTGACTTGCGTTCTGTTCACAGTAAAGACGCAAACACCATTGCAGAAACAAGGTACAATATTTTTTTCTTGTTTTAACAAGATACAATAATTTTATTTTCTAGCACACACTTTGCACTTGCGTTTTCTTATGTTTTATGAATATTCACTTGTTAATTGATGTGAAACAAGGACAAACAGCAAATTAAAGCCAGGGACAGAGACAATCACACTTGCGCATTCGCATTATGTGTGTCGCTTGTTCTATTTGCTTCTCTAGTGTGAATTCCCTTTCGTTGCGCCTGCATATCTGATTATTAAAAGTATGCTTTCTTCAATAATAAACAGAATAGTACTTGTCGTCTTGAAATATACTTTCAATATGTTGTTAACTCGGTTACTCATGAGAAAAACAAACAATGGAAGGTATTAATTATATCAACTGTGTCTTCAAGCGGCCATGCATAAACATCATCTACAAACAAAACGTTGATAATAACAACGAATATTGCAGTGATAATGATAACAATAAACTTAACTATAATATAAAATGGTAATATTTTCTTTTTGAACAAACACAACCCTTTTATTGTCTCCTCAGTCATCTCAACAAGATGGCCGAAGAGGCTATAAACGTTTATGTTTTTTAAAAAAAAACCTTTTAACATGTTATATGGTATTTGAACTCAGCGAATAATGTCAAAAAATATTAGAGAGCACAAGCAAAGAGGAGGCCTAGGGGGACCTGAACGAGACGTGACAAAACAAAGGACTTAATCACAGAGTACAGTATCGCCGTTGTCATTACAAACACAACGTAAAAATCTCAATTTTGGAGTTTTGTACAGAACGTGAACGTTAGAGTACAAATCCTTTCAATCTTAATGGAGCTTCAAAAACAAAGCTTCTAATTTTTTTTATTCAAACACCTTATATCAAAACAACGAAGAAAAGCTTGAGTCGTACAAACAAGAAAAAGGAAAACGAAAATTTTAAAATTCAGCAGCCATTTTTGTTGACGTTCCCATCCTAGCTGCTTAAGGTCCTTATTAAGAGTAACGATAACGACATAATGTGTGAGGGAGGGTTGTTTCAAACCGCGAGTACTATACCTGTCGTTGTAATCCTGCTCTAACTGTAAAAGCATGTTCTTGCGGATGTCTGACGTCACGTTCTCGAGTGTGCCTCCAAGAGTCTCGTGGCTCACCAACTTGGCTTGAATCTGTCTCCGCTGCTCCTGTAAGCAGCTCACCTGTTCTCGGTAACAAAAAACAAATCTTAAGTTGTTTAACTCGAAAAAATATTATTTTATCCTTGCAATAATCTCGAACAAGCTGTGTGGCAGAACAGACAGTTGAGTCGAACTTTTGTCATCAGGAAGCCAAACTGCTATAAATAAAAACAAAATACAATATAATTTGACTATATTTTTGTTAACCTCAATCACGGAAGGGTATCGTCTTCCTAAGTGAAAAAAGTACAAAAATAAGCACTGGTCGCATGATACCAGAAAGGTTTTAAGAATTTCAAGCTTGACAGAAAGTACCGTGAAAGCAAGTTACTTCCCCCGAAAAGAGTATTTGCCAATGCGACTGTTAATTTTTTTCAGTTCAATGGTTTTGGATGACATCTGACTATCGCTTGCCGAGATATTTCGTCATCCGGAGAAAAGCTATCCTAACCTAGAGAATGAGGCTGAATACGAAAGATTACATTAGATATTGTAAAATCTCCAACAAACAAAAATGTGTATACCAATAAACTGGACGTTTCCATTAGTTTGATAGCTACTAAAACCAAGGTAAATCCTTTCGACTGCGTTTTCAAACATCAAATAGTTTTATCAATTACCTGTTTGCTAAGAGCGTCTAAGGTTCTTTCAAACTTTGACTTTTCATCACTAATCCTTTTTTTATATTCTCCTTCTAGAATGAGTTTGACTTCTTGTTGACTTTGGATAAGATTCTTCTCCATTTCAAGCCTCTCTCTTTCAAACTTGTGTTTTTCATCGTCAAGTTGCACTTCGATTTCTTTAACTTTCTGTTCAGAGCTTGACAATTTCCGACGCATGTCGTCTATTGAAACCTGCATTCGTCGCTTTTCTGCAGACATCTTTTCGAGAAAGTCGGCTTCAATACGAGAGGTTTCTTCTCTTCTTATTCTGAAAGAAAGATCTCATTTAAAACTATAATGGGCTTATATATCATGCAGCTATTAGATAGAAACTGGTTTATTTCTTTCTTGGAAGATGCTCTTTGATACTCTCGAGAGTAGTTATTTTGTTGTCAAGTTGGAATGAGATATGGGTACAAAATTTTCGCTTTGGCAATGAAAAAAGACAATCCGTTTTAGTTGTCCGCAAAGTTTGTAGTGTATTTAGTACAAATAAACGCTTTAATTGCTCATAGTAATTTTTATATTTGCATCTTAAATGTATTTGCCGAACATTAAAAAGAATATCGACTGAAACCAGTTCTTTCAGGAAAATTTCAGACTGAAGCTCGGGTTAGTTCGTTTCGCAATACTTTAAAGTTTTCCACCATTATGCAAACAATTTATTCAGGCATCAAAAACAACGACAATCATTTATTTCCACAGTTTTTGCATCAGGAAAGTGAATCAAATTTTAGAAAAAGAAAAATAATCCTTAGTACTAAAAGTAGAAAAAAGGGGAAAAGCCACGGAAAGAAAAAAAAACGAGAAATGGTAAATACCATTTATAGCGACCAACAAATTGAGGCTGAAGTTAAGGCAAAGTCTTGCATTGTTCTAAGATAAGACCGTGATATTTTCATGAGTATGGAATGCATAAACAAATGTAGCGATGTAGATAACTAACTGTTAAGCTGATAACTTTAAACATTTCTCGCTTTGATATTCTAATAGTAACGCTCACCTTTCTATGCTGTCCTTCAACTCCATCTCTTGGCGCCGTCTATCATCTCTGTCCCCTCTTCGTTCATACTTGAGGTTGTGAATTTCACGTTTAAGTCCTTGGATTGACTCTGTAAGGCGTCGCTTTTCCTGTTCAAACTTACGAGTAAGTTCATCCTGGTGATAAAGAAACATAAAACAAAAGCATTTATAAATGCAATAACTCTCTTGCTTGTTGCATCGTTTCAAAATGAACCAAACTTAAGAGTTCTTAGTTTATAACTTTAACCCCGTGGATGTTTGTTTGTCTTAGTTTGTTGATTTAGCATAACTGGTAACTGAACTGTGGTGAGTGCATTTGTATCTGGTATTCAATGATTTGAAGTCACAAGAACGATTGAGAGCAAAATGGCATGGCAAGAACTTCCCTTACCAATTAACTATAAATATCTTTATTGAAATCTCATTTTACCAACAGAAGATAATGCTTGCTAGTGAACGTTTGAAATTTGTTGTCTGCTTCAGTTTTCTTTGTTTTGCGATTAGTTGTTTTGAAACTGTATAACTACAAAACAAAACAGTGCGTACTGGTAGTCTAGTAGTCAACTGATTTGGAGTGTACTTCGGGATTTCAAACACTAATATAACTAAAAACTAAACGAGCGAAGCAAGTTTACTTTGTTGTCTTTAAACTATTAATTGTGATTGCTGATTAATCCCGAATTGCACATGCATACCGTTTGATTTCTAGTTTTTATTACATGCATTCAGTAAAGAATCTGCAATGCGCGAGAGAGGGTGGCTGTGTTGGAGTTGAACCTACGTTCCTACGTTCAGTCGGCGCACGCCTACTTCACAATTGGACAAAACTTCGCCGAGTCATGCACCCTCTTGTGTTCACAGAAGATTAATGTCTCCTTGAAAATTGCATAAGACCAGCATAAACTAAAGAGAACGTTAAAGAACCGAGTCTCGCAGCTGTAAAAAGTTTAAGTCCAGTTTGTGTCGCAACAAATATCTCGGTATACATGCTTATTTATCAGAGCATGCTACAGAGCCAGCCGAGCTGTTAGCCATGTTAAAGGCAAAAAACTTGACAACTGCTGAAAAAAACAATTATTACGTTTTATTATCCATAAGATTATTCATCTGGTAAACCAGTTAAAATGAACGTTTTTACTAACATGGATTTGGATTTGACTGCGATTACTTGTAGCTGCACCGCTAGCGTTTGAGTTAATAAATAATGCTCTTCGGTTTCATCAGCCTGAAGCAAAATAATGCTTTCCTGATTTGTAGTTTTTTGTGTCTTCGCTATAACCAGCCTGTTTTGTCCAGGTTTTCCATACTTTCAGCCATTTGTTTGTAACTAGTAAAGGTTTTTTTATTTACAACTTATTTTAATTTTGAAGGAGCTTGTCACTTCACTTAGCAAACCTGATCTCCATTATTTTTTGTTTAAAACCAGTGCAATTACATGTAATTGAACTGCTTTTTTCAAATAGGGTATGTTTTAACACCTTAGGGGGTCTCTTTCTTGGTAACCATGACAACATCATAGGAAAATACCTTTTTTTTTGGGCTAGGTGTGTCAGGTGCAAATACATCTGAAAATGACTTCAAAATTTAAAAAATGAAAAAAAAGTTTTCGTTGCAGTGGACCACCTTAAGATTCAAATAAGAGTTTACTGCTTACCTTTTGACGGTCAAGTTTAGCTGTCACAATGATCTTCTGGTTCTCAACCTCTGCAAACTGCCTCTGTAGTCTCTTCTCCAGCTTGTTTACTTCATCTCTGTGCTCTCTAAAGACGTCTGACAGTTTGACTTGCATCTTGTTTTCCAAGCTATCCCGTTCGTATTGGAATTTCTTCTCCCATTCGATCCTATCTTTATTTAATTTGTCTTTAAAATTCTCTTTTTCTCGTTCGTGAGCTCTGTTCAAGCGTAGTATTTCTTCCTGGTATGACCGCTTGGCTCCGTCCATTTTTCTTTTAATTTCGTCGCTCACCTCTTCTTGGTTTCGTCTCTTTTCCTCAGTAGACCTGTTAAGAACAAGCATACTGGAAAAGTTTTTTTCAAAGGGTTCTTTTAATGTCGAACATTGTTGCGGGGAAAGTGTAATAAAAATGACGTTATTCAAAACTCAGAACACAAACAGATTCAATTACGTACTTGCAAGTTTATTTCAAAAAAATTAAGGATCACGTTTTATTTTATGTATTTCTGTACATCAGCACTTAACAAAAGTTTAAGATTCGAATTCACCACAAATTTTCAGTGTTTTTATGTATGTTATGTGTCCCCAATTCAAACACACTTTCTTTTGGAAAGGATGCGGAACGTGTACTTCTTATCATTCTTAGAAAGCAAAGTTTATGTTACACATTGAGCAGCAAAAAGGCGAAGATTTTCCCTTAAAAATAATATTCTCTTTTGCCTTACCTAATACGAAATTATCGAAAACAAAGTGGCGTTGAATATCCAATAATCTTTTTGCTTATCAATGTATATGTAAGCCACGGGGTATATATCTTAGCACTTGGTTTCACATTCAATAGTTTGATTGAGTATAAAAACAACAACACTGGTTTAGAATTGACCTGTTGCTTGCTCTTTGGAAATAACTTGAAAAGAAAACCAAAGTATCAACAAAGATTAAAAATACTTCTATTCTACATGCAACTCAAGGTTAGAGTTCAAACCGTACCCGTAAAATATTCCCTTGCTTTTGAAAAGATGAGTTTGGCGTCTAAGAATGATGAACTTTTTTTAAAAGAAGGAACCATTCCACTGACCTGTATTCAAAATCCATGATCTCTCTGCGGAACCTGTTATCTAGGTCACGCAGCCGTTCCTCAAGATCACGCTTGCTCTCTGTCACGGTCTGTAACTTCTCTTGAAACTCCCTCTGACTCGTCTTGTTTTTGTTTTTCTCCTCGTCCAACTGCCTTCCAAAGTCAGCTTGCAGTTTGTTTATTTCCATGATGTGGCGGCGTTCTAGATCATTTCTTTCCATTTCAAACTGTCTACGAATACTCTCCGCTTCTCTTCCTCCATTTGTTCTAAGATGACGGAAAAGCAAAATAAAGTAACCAGTTGGATAACAGTTGCTAGATAGGTACGTAGGGATATTCGAGGTTTTTTTTGTTATATTGAACAATTAATGCATCGGGAAAACTAAGTAATAACCATTTATGTGTGTTATGTTGTTTTAAGGAATTCATACTTTCTTTAAGTTTTAAAGAACAAATTGAAACATTCCTATGCGGCGGAGATATGGTGCTTTGTGACGCATATAAACCAAAATTTCACGTGTAAATTTTCAAAGGTTGGTTTTTCCCTCAAGTTGAAATTACCAGAAATTCAGTATTTTCAGTATAAACAATTGTTTGCATCTTTTCTTGAATTGACGTGGTTGTTATTGCTTTCGGTTTAACATTCTTACTTACATACCATACCATTAAAACCAATCATATTATTTTGCCATTATTATCATTACCTTTTTGTTATTACTATTATTATTATTATTATTGTTATCATTATCATTATTATTATTATTATCATTATTATCATTATTTAGATTTTGATATTTATTGTTATTAAGATTACTAAAATCAAAATTATGAGATGGCTAAGATATTGTAAAATCTAAAGTCTAGAGTTACAAATTTAAAAGGCGCATCCAGTTACTCAGAGTTCACGCGGCTGGGTTTGCCGCGATCGTCAGACTGATGCGCTTTAAATAATAGAATGGTCTATTGTCAATTACGCACCCGCCTATAAAGCAGGATCCGCCGGCTGCAATTTATGTCTAAGCGAGAAACTATGCATCCTCGAAGCGGACAAAGGCACACACCTCAACAAAAGATTTGAACTCATCTCGAAATGCAGGCATTTCCTTGCGGCCAACCAAAAACTGCCTTGAAATCAATGCAAATCGAGCTTTTAAAATAGTTTGACTTCTTTAAAGCGCATCAGTCTGACGATCGCGGCAACCCAGCCGCGTGAAACTCTGAGTAACTGGATGCGCCTTTTAAATTTTTAACTCTAGATTTTAGATTTTACAATATCTTAGCCATCTCATAATTTTGATTTTATACTGCTCCGCCTAGCATTGAGCACTCTTAAGCCGGAGTGAAACTCCATACAATTTTCTATTAAGATTACTATCATTTTTAGTATTAATATCATCATTATTGTTCATTTTGATATTAGGATGTGTCAATCAGAAGCCGATTCTTTCGATCTGTTTAAACGTTTTGAGATAATAATAAAATTTGCATTTTAGTTTATGGACTTTTTAAAGGTTAACCGATGGTGTTATGCTAGTGTTTTATTGCAAAACAGTCAAGATTTTTTATGATTTGAATTTTTAGAATACGGTTGAAATAAAGGTTGTCGATTACACTATTTCATATTATTACTGTCATTGTTGTTGCTATTATTACTACTATTATTATTATTGTTAAACATACATTTCCATGTTTTCGATTTACCTTCTGCCATCCCCGGTGTCACCCCTCACTTCACTCTCAATGCTCTGAAGACGCCTCTCTAAATCTGACTTCTCTCTTTCGAAACACTGTTTCAGACTCTGCTTCTCACGATCAAAGTCATCTTGCATCTGTTTCTTCTGTGTTTCATACTTTCCTGTTTCGCTTTCATGCTTTCTATTTCTGTCCTTCAGAACGTCCTCGAGATTTTCAATCTGTTTCTTCAGCGAATCAACGTAGGAGTTCATTTGTTGGCGAACTGTCTCTACAGCACTGTTTCCACCAACCTCGGAACCACTACTGCCGCCTGCTGAACAGAATGCCAGCAATCGCAAATAAGTGGACTCAGAAAGGAACTTGTGGGGAAACTTTTTAACATTCGTTAGTCGAAGCAAGAAACAAAAAACAAAACTGGTGTTAAACTGTTTTGAATTGTAGAGATTATAAGTAAAGCTCAGTTCACAATTGGTAAAAACTGCCAAAAAAATCTGTTTTTAAAACCATATCCGTTGTTATTACATAATAAAAAATTAACAACTGATTTGATGCTGCAAAACGTAATAATTAACGCAAATCGTATTATTAATTGCCGATAAATGCAAAAAAATATTATAAACAATTTTCCTAGGTCGTAGAACACAAACTGTCAGTAAAGATCAACACTATTCCCTCCCTCTGTGAGAAAAAGAAAGAAAGAATAGAGAACATGGTTCTACCATAGTCATTCTGTTAGGCAAGAAAAATAAGTGTTTTTTAAACTGTTTATCACGTGATTTGTTGTTTTTTTATCTTTCAAAATTAGTTTAGGTAATTTAGAACAATTTTTGTTTTATTTATGGTAGTATTTCATTTTGATTGCTTTTTGCGTTAATACTACAAACTGCGGTGGTTGCTATGTTTCCTTGCATGACAATTATTGTACGGGCTGTAAGATTATTTTTAGAACTGCCAAATAAAATTAATTTTAAGTTTACAGTTAAAAGAAACAAGTTGAAGCCCAGTCCGTCTTTGTTTGTGTAAATACATGTGAAGACGTGTTAAGAACAAAGCAATAATGGTTAACCAATTGTTGATTTGTGATTAAAACGTCTTAACAAGATTTAAATGATGTGCAAACCTTCAACTCTTGGGCTTATGTACCAGATTTAGCAATATCTAAGTAAAGATATCAAACCTATCCAATTATTTTGTAATTGAGTTAATGCTGAACAAAAGCGCATGAATAGCCCTCGAACATAAGCCCAGGGAAAGTGGTTTTCAGCGTGCAGAAGTTAACACTTGGTTTTCTGCTCACACGATCGAAACAAGTCCAAATGAGTGCCTTACTGAAGGACACAACACATGCAATACAAGTACATAGCTGCGCTGTGTTTTTTGAAAAAAATGCGACAAGCTAGCAAGCTAACATACCTAAGGTTCCAACCGACATCATAGTCCTCATCTGATACTCCAAATTCTTGATAGTACTTTCAAGCTGTCTAGTTGTCATGATTTGTTCTTTTAACTTGAACTCCGAATCATCTCTGAGTCTTCCCATTTCGTCCACGGCTTTATCTTTTTCACGTTCTAACTTTCTTGCTAGATTTGCTCGTTCGTCCTTAAACCCATCTTCCATATCTTGCATTTTTCGCGTCAAACGATCGAACTCATCGGTCAATTGCCGGTTCCGCCGTTCAACTTCGGTCACATTCGTGGAAAGCTGGTCAATCTCTTTATGGAGGGCCTTCTGTGCTGTATCCATTTCTTCTCGTTTGCGTTTCAAATAGTTCACTTCTTCCTCAAGTTCTTCGTTAGATCGTTTCAGCTCTTTAACTTTCTTGACGCTTCCTTGTAGCTCTTCAACTTTTTCGTTAAAGTCATCCATTTCGTTGATAAGTTCTTTGTTAGTTTTCTCTAATATTTCCTTCTGACGTATTAATTTTCTTATCTTATCAGCACCGTCATCTTCCGGTTCATCTGTATCAGTTCCTGTTCTTCTTGATTTTGTGAGCATCTTGTTCATTTCGTAGAGAAGGTTCTTGTTCTCGACTTCGAGGGTTTCCCGCCGTTTTACTTCTTCTAAGAGCCTCGTTCTCAAGTCGTTCCCATCATGCGCTGTGGCACCGACATGAACAGCCGCCATTTGATTGTGCATTGTTTCTACCCTTTCGAGTTCAAGTTGCTCCCTTCTTCTTACCTAAAATATATTAAGACAGTGTGAGCAATAATCTACCCAAACTTGATCATAACAATGATAATTCGACTTTTACATTTTTTTAATAAAATAAGTGAATACCATGCCAATTTTTTAAAATTTTTTGTAACATATGATGAATTATAAATGCTATTAAGCAAGTTGCTTAAGTATTGAAATGCACTTCTTTCTATATAGGTGGGTTGCAGCACCCTGAAGAAGCCACGTGATGTTAAAGCAACTGTGTGGAAGTGTTAAATAGATGATATAATGCTCCATATTTTGGATTGAGTTAAGCACTTTAATCATATATATATAATAAGCGCTCTAAAATATTACAGTTATTAACTGTTTTGTCTATTTTTTTCAGTTTCATAATCATTATCTTTGTTCTTTTCTAATTTTATTCGACTATCTATATTAGGTTTTGTTTACGATTTGTGCTTCTAATCTAGTAAACACGCGGGATCTCTAATGGTCATTTCATTAATGCCCATCAAATTAAATGACTACATGGGAAGTCATTGATCACATAACGGGCCACCTAAAAATATACTGCAATGTATTATATTACCTCTTCTGCTAATGACAGTTGGAGCTTGTTTATTTCTTCCATGTAAGCTTGGGTAATCTCACTGGCCTGCTTTTCGATTGTTGTCTTGATTTCCATTCTCTCCCGACCAAAGTTGTCTTCAAGTTGCCTGTTTCTATTTCGAAGTTCCATGATGTCATTCAGAAGATATTTGACGTCGTTAGCAAGTCGCACTTTTGAGTGATGTTCTTCTTCATATCTCTTGCGAAGAACCTCCATGTCGTTATCGCCACCAACATTCGTACAGAAAGAGTCTTTATGGTGCGTGTTTCGCATCTGCTCAGTAAGACTGTCCCTTTCTCTCTCTAAACGTTGCACACGGTTCTGGAAGTCGATGATCTGTTTTTGGAGTTGTGCTTTGGCTGATACTTCACTTCGAAACTTGACTTCCAAGAGACGACACTCTTCAAAGTTTCGTTTCTTCAAACTGTCCAACTCCCGATCACGGTCGTGAAGAATACGGTCATGTTCTTTGTTCTTCCTCTCTAGTTTACGTAATGTTTCTTTGAGGTTCCACCCTTCTTCATCAGATTCACGTCTTATTTCTTCAATCCGGTCTTGCTGATGTTTGACAGTCCGCTTTAAATCTTTAACAGCAATTTCAAGCTTGTTTTTTTCGCGTTTTAGGTCCATGTACTCTTGTTCCCTGGAAATGTCGAAGTCCATCTGGGGGCTGTTAGTTTTCTTTCCGTCAAGATGTGCGAGAATGTCTCTGAATTCTTTATTCTCTCGTTCCAGGACTTCTAGGTGGCTTTTGTACTCATTCATCTCTGTGACATTTGAAACGGTTGTTGCTTGATTGTTGGAATGGCTTTGGATGGAGGCAGCAGACCGTTCAAAGGTTTTAAGAGATTTGGTTAACATTTCGTTGTCTCGTCTTAAGGAACGTATGGTTTCTTGCATTCTATTAATGTTGACATTTAGTCTTTCGGTTTGTTCTTCCAAAAGGCGACGATCTTCTTTCTCGTTCTCATAAGCCCTTTCTTTATCCTCGTTTCTTCTTTTCTCGCCTTCGAATGCTCTTTCAAGGATCTCCTTCTCCCTCTTTACTTGGTCACACCTTGACCTGTAGTAATCCACATCAGCCTGCCATTTGCATTCCATCCTCCCAGAATCCCTTGGCGTAGTAGGGTACGAGCTTGCATCGTAGGACGTGTAAGGATGATTGCACGGCTCATCAACATGTTGACAGTCTGGAATACTGATATTGGTATTGATGTTGTATTCTCCGTTAGATGTATCAATTACGAAATCCTTGAGACGGTCCGAGCGGCAGTCGTGCATGCTACTAGCAAGCTCTGTGTAGCGGACTTCAAGGGTCTCCCTCTCTCTTTTCAGCTCATCGTATCTGCAAATATTCCAATAAGTTTACTTTATTTTATGAGAGTATTAAAATAATATGCGACATGTGCAGTAACTCAATTGTATTTGCTAACATATGTGCAGTAGTTAAAGCTAAAAAAAATACTGTTTGTCCTGCCCATTCTGATTGTCTTAGACCTTACAATTATTGTGTGCCCTCCTCCCCCCTTGACCAATAAAAAGCCAATAAAACATCAAAAAACATCATTGACCAATAAAAACCCCAACAACACGCAACAAAGTTTTGACTGGTTGCGTCCGTTTGCATTGGCCTCTAGAGTTCCGAAAAATCGTTTCCACTAACACATTTTTTGTATATATAGTTTATATTTTTATAGTTTGTATGATATTTTTACTAGCTTATGAATTCTTCTCTTGTTAAACTTTTATAATACAATTTTGTAAATAGGTTTTTTATTTTGGAGAAAGAAATAAAGTTATCGTTAATACATTTGTAATAATAGTAATAATATTGGTTCTTCTTACCATGATAACATGTAATTTTATAGGGTCATTTTACTGTGTTTATAAACAAAAATTTAGTCTTAAAATCAATTCATCATTTTTAAATGAAATCCTTAAGAAAATGTTTGTTATAATTATGATGGTGCTGATTGTTAAACTTTATTATTAGTTTCTTTTGTTTTTTGTTTGTTGTAGCATATTTGTGAAATGATAAAATTGAATATTGAAAATTCTTCTGTAACAACAGTGATAATAATTATACAAAATAATAATAATTATAATAGTAACAATGTATTCCTTAAGTTAAGCATTAAAAAAAATTAACAATGAAGCTTTGTATAAACTAACAGAAAATCGAGCTTACATAGACAGCCATTTTAGAAAAAAAGAACTACAATCCATAAAGTAGTACGAGTCGCCCTTTTTAAATGAACGCATGTTATTTTTCATCGTATTTGCATATCATACTTTTCGTTTCTAAATTAACACACCTCCCTTCCAAGTACTCTTTATCCCTCTCCAACCGATGACATTTCTCCTTGTATTCCTCCAGTATGGCCTGATGGTAACCAGCACCTTGTCGGTGGCACGTTCCATGTGAACCGCATGTGTGGCAGTTTTCCCTTTCTCCCGAGTCCACGGTGCCAATCACGTCGACATTCCACGAGTCACTGTTTATTGGCTCAAACGGGATCTCGGTGATCTAAATTTGAACAAACGACGACATAAACTTTACTCTGGGGATGAGATTTGGGTTAATGCGGAATGTTTGAAATTGTAGACTTCTAACCAACCTCACCGCTAAAAACATTTTGTTTCATTTTTTATGAAAGTATTTTAGATTGGTTCGCCGACTATAAACTAGTCTGCCAGATTTTGATTTAATAATTCAAAATAAACACAAATACTGCAAAATTTCGCCGCTTTCAAAATTTTTGTACACTTAATTGATTCATAAATGCAAAAGAGCCAGTATTTAAAAAGACTAAAAATGGGACACTAATTATAACTTGTCGCCAGTTGTAAACAATGCCTGAAAGTAAATATTAGTCTTGTGTCTGGTATTGGATTAGATACAACCCGTTCGAAATACGTCGAAGGAATGCTCTAAATCTTAACTATTATAATTATCTGCATAATTGACTAGCATATATCTAGTTCTTGAAACATTTAAAAGTATGTTTTTGATAAACTTTTTTTGCAGCTTGTGTTTTAACTGATGCGGTTATCACCACGTTTGATTATTTTCAGGTAAGATATTACAGTTTTTATCAGTTATATTTGTTTGTAGTATTAAGTGAAAGCGTAAAGGACAGCATAATCGATGCAACTCTTGTATACAAGTCTTAAGTGATGTTTTAGAGATTACTTACACTCACGCAATCTAACGTTCACGACATCATACAAATGTACACAATTTTCCCAGGTTGCCACGTGGGAGAATTGGGAGAGCAACAAGCAAAATGACAGACACCAAATGTGGTATTATTTTTCCAAGGTTAATCATCTACGTATAGTTTAGAACATGATTAAGAGCTCTACAATTTTTAATGAGTTATATGCATAATCTGTAGCCAGGTTGATGATTTAATTTCAACAATGCAACTCGTGATCAACGAAGATGAAAGCAGATTGAGTACAGGAGATATACACAAGAAAACTAGTTTTTTTTTTGAAAAAAAGTTGTTTCGTCGAGGGTGAGTACGCTGAATTTGGGTTTGATCAACATCGGTTGACATGGAATGTTTTTTTCGCCCATAGGATACGGTGTTTAGCTGACGTTTCGAGCGTTAGCTCTTTGTCGGAGAAGACGAAGACGAAGGGCTAACGACGATTTACTACCGCTCAAAAAACGTCAGCTTAACACATTCAGCATGTAAAATGCATACCATATCATACTTTGTCGATCAAACTCATATACAGGAGATGTAGCCTGAAGTTTCTAACAAAAACTATACAATAACTCAATTTTGAACCAACACAATTTTCCTCTTACACTTACAAACTTCCATTCTCTGCTTTGCTAAAGGCAGAAAAAGAATCGTCATCTCCATATATATCAACAATATTTTACAGTAATGCGAAACCTAGCTCTTTTGGGATTAAAGTACTCTTGCATTTTCCAAAGAAATGGTTAATAAACCCAGCCAATATCCATAATCTATGTTCAAATAATGGATTTCCCATAATGCGCCACTTTCACCGTAACACATTATTTTAACACTTTTTGCCATTAAATGAATAATGTCTACATGTTTTAATCTCTTGAAGCTTCGAATTGTAATTATAAAACTATCAAAGTAAGGAACACTCAAAAATGGTAAAAAGTTTCCTCCAAATTGTCAGTTGCCATAGTAACAGGACTTCGAGGATAAACTCAAAACCTACTAAAAAGATTTCCAATAAAATTTGAGGAAAAGTCGCGTAACTTGAGCTTCCAATTGAAAATTTTTGCTTATGATAAAAAATATCCCCAATCCCTTTGGACTCGAAAGGGTTAATAACAAAATTATGCAAATATTGCTGGCAGTAGTTCTTTTATATCAAATGAAAAAGCAAGTAAAAGTAGTTTTTTCGCAGGTGCCCTAGCCACAGAAACACAAACAATAAAGCCAGAAAACGAGAGACACCTGTTGATAATTTAATTTACCTATCAATAGTTTATAATTTAGATTTGCAGGTCACATTTAACTGACCCAAAAAAGTGACAGAAATAGGTGAAACTTGTACAAGTAGAAACTTAGTGATTACGAACACAAACCGTAGCACTATGCACTAAATATTCTCTAAACGGAAGCATAATTTTTGTGATTTAGAAATAGTTGCTTTGTTGTAAAGATCTTTATCATATTTATCAAAACAAACAGGTAGGTTTTATAAGTAGAGTATTGATTTCAGGAAAAATAATTTGATGGGCGGAGGTTGGGGCAAGCGCTAGAACAGAGGGAAGGGAAAATGAGCGAAGAGGGTGTGATGTGGGTTTCACAGCACTGTATGACCAATTATGGTCAAACAATGCCCTTGAAACGCTATTTTAAAACAACACTTCCACGGTTTGTGTGTTGGTTGGCGTTCTTTACACTTTTACTAACTATAAATCCCATTTTCACAGGTTTACACTTGGCAGTGAATGTAAAGTTGTAAGAATTTGTGTTTTGTGTATCTCTATTTGGAATTTTGCGTGTGATATTTATTTTCCTGAGACGGATACCAGAATATTCAACGGTTATTCAAGTTGAGAAGAGATAAAAAAAATAGGACGACCTATCTTCTGGCGCTACAAAACTTGCTTTCAAATTTAAAATAATCATTCCAGATAAATACGATAAAAGATGTCCTTAGTTTTACCTATACAGAAATAAACAAAGGGGTCCTATTGCAATTAAATCTAAAAGTTTCTGGTGTCTTTTTCGATACTGTTTTATCGTATTTTTAAGAGTAAAATGTTTCCAAACGAGCGTTTTCTTTTGTATTACAAAAAGTAGAAAGTGATTTAGCAATTTACTCAATTTCTCTACATAAATTGCAATAGCTATTGTATTTTTTCGTAAAATATGCACTCAATCGAAATGACAGGCAATTGCTAATACCTCATTTGTTGCTCCATTGGGCATAATAGTTCCCACTTCCTCAACTGTCCACGTTCCTTGTTGATTTATATCCAGTGGCAGTTCATCGATTTCTGACTCTAAGGGACACTCTTGAACAGTGTGTTCCAGAGGTAGTGCTTCTACTGTTGATTCAAGAGGATAATCGTGCACAGTGTTTTCCAGGGGGGTTTCCTCTACTGTTGGTTCAAAAGGATATTCCTGCACGGTGTTTTCCAGGGGGATTTCTTCTATTGTCGATTCAAGAGGATATTCCTGCACCGTATTTTCCAGCGGTATTTCCTCCACAGTTAATTCTAGAGGGAATTCTTGCACAGTATTTTCCAGGGGTATTTCTTCGACAGTAGATTCAAGTGGAAATTCTTGCACTGTGTGTTCCAGGGGAAATTCTTCTACAGTTGACTCTAGGGGAAGTTCTTGAACCTGGGTTTCAATGTAATATCAAATTGAATGACAGAGAAAACAAGAAAGAACAAATTTTCGGAATAAAGTCTACTTCTGGAAAAAAATTGAGATATATGAACTTTGTGTGATAAGTACTCTTTCTTTTATTATTTGAGACCGCAAGTTAAACTTTTTTTCCTTATTTTGTCCATTAAACATAATTTTTGTCTTTACCTAGTTAATTTAAGAGTTGTATTTATGTATGTATTTATGTATTCTGGTTAACACAGAAAGACCACTTTTTTCCCATCTCAGTATAATATATAAGCGTCGAATCCTTAACATAAACATAAACGTATGATTTTAGCTTAATTTGTCCAGGTTTTTACAAATCAACTGCATACAAAGTACTTTTTGCAAGTGATGTGAGAAAGTGTTTTTAAGCTTAGTTTTTATATATACACGGATAGTCAAGATTTTATCAAAAACTACAAATACTACTTCAATTATAAAACGGTTTTTTAGCTCAAATGAAAGACATAAACACAAATACAGTGCTTGAAAAGTACCTCAATTTTGTTTTTAAAACAGGTTTTCTTTACATGAATTATGACAAAATCAGCTGTATACAAAGTACTTTTTGCAAGTGATGTAAGAAGGTGTTTTTAAGCTTAGTTCTTATATAAACACGGGCAGTCAAGATTTTACTAAAAACTACAAATACTACTTCAATTAGAAAACGGTTTTTTAGCTCGAATGAAATACATAAACACAAACACAGTGCTTGGAAAGTACTTCAATTTTGTTTTTAAAAACGTTTTCTTTACAGACATTATGAAAAATCGTAACGAGATAATTCTTAAATATGAAAATAGAACGCTGCGGTTTTCTCAAATTTTTGCACCATCTCGAAGTAAAAAATCATAGTTTGTTTTTAAAGTATAATTTACACACTTCTAAAGCAACCGGGACTCGTAAAAAATGTTAACAACTGAAAAGATATTAGTGTTTTATACTGTATATACGACAGGATCAGGTTTTAATTTGTAAAAGCTCTTAAAATAGTACCTGTTGCTTTTTTCATTTCTGATTCAGTCTGATTTACAAACATTATTTGTCTCATTTTGCAGGTCAAACATGTCTTAGCGACTTCATAAAAATACATAACCTCTCCAAGAGTATTGAAGTTAAGACAACAGAAGCATGGATCAACATATCTTTAGATAGGCTTTGCTTCATTAACAACTTTACCTGGGACGATTCCAATGGGTATTCTTCATACTCTGTTGACCCAAGCGTAGTCTCTGTGTACTCGCTTCCAAGGGGGATTTCTTGCACAGACATTTCCAATGGTACTTCTTGTACCTGAATCTCGAGAGGAATCTCTTGGACGTTTAGGTCTAAGGGACATTCCTGAATTTGTGACTCTAAAGGGACTTCCTCAACAGATTCAATGACGCCAATTTCTTCCACATGGAAACCGCCATCCAATGGCGTTTCGTGTACGGACATCTCCAGCTGTGCGTCGGCTTGTGAGTCTAATAGAATGTCTTGGCATGACATTTCAAGAGTTTCTACCGAGCCAAATTCTACGACCCCAATCTCTTGTATGGATGTTTCAAGTGGCATCTCTTGTACCGACGTTTCTAGCGAGACCTCTTCTGATATTACCTGCAACGAACAGTCACCCTGCATTTCTACTACTCCTACTGTGGTCATCTCTGTCGAACCGCCAACAGCAGAGTTGTCTTGAATTTCGATCATACCAACTGTTGCCATCTCAACTTCCCCACAATCTCCTTGAATCATTCCTCCGCCCATAACTTGGACTGTACCACCATCAATCATTTGAACTTCCCCACCATCCATCATCTGAACAGAGCCGCCATCTATCATTTGAACTGATCCTCCATCCATCATCTGAACAGAACTGCCATCTATCATTTGAACAGATCCCCCATCCATCATCTGAACAGAGCCGCCATCTATCATTTGAACTGATCCCCCATCCATCATCTGAACGGAACCGCCATCTAACATTTGAACAGACCCCCCATCAATCATCTGAACTTGCCCACCATCCATCATCTGAACGGATCCCCCATCCATCATCTGAACGGATCCCCCATCTACCATTTGAACGGATCCCCCACCAATCATTTTAACGGATCCCGCATCCGTCATTTGAACTTGCCCACCATCTATCGCTTGGACTGATCCTCCATCCATCATTTTGACAGATCCGTCGTCCGCCATTTGATATTGTTCACCACCTATCATCTGAACGGAGCCACCGTCTATAGTTTGCACGACGCCTCCGCTCATCATTTGAGCCTTTCCAACGCTCATCATTTGAAATTGTCCATTATCCATCATTTGAACTTGTCCGCCCTCTCTTACTTGAACTTGCTGGCCATCCATTATTTGAACGGAACCTCCGTGGATCATCTGAACTTGCCCACCATCTATCACTTGGTATTGTCCACCTTTGACCAAATTCGCTTGCCCTCCGTCCATCACTTGGACAGTGCCGGCGTTAATAACTTGGGAAGAACCATTTTGAAAAGCTATTTGTTGTCCTTCAACAACCATCACACCTTTACTAGATATAACTATACCTTCGTCTTGAATCTGAATCGGTTGCCCTTCCATACCTTGCGCGGAAATCATTTGCGTTGTACCATACTGAATCTGCTGATTTTCAAGTTGATCAGCAGCTATTTCCTCCGAAGTTACTTCTATTTCTTCCGTTTCTACCTCGCCCATCTCGACGGGTAGAAAGTTTTGATCAACGTGTTTCTTCGAATCTTCCAAACAAAATATAATTTGCATGTCGTCTTCGCAACAACTTTCGCAATCTGCTGTTTCGTGGTTAACCGCATCTGGTTGGGAACTAAAGTGGTCACGTGAATGATCTACAATATCTTCTGCCTTGAGTTCAATATCATTTACTTCATCAATATAGCTTTCATCCTCCTCCGTTTGCAATCCACTGTCTGTATCACTATCATGCAGGGGGTTTTCATCAATATTCTTAAGAAACAAAACGTTTTCTTTGCCTTCTTCCAATTCGATATCTTCGGGTTCAATAATTGTTGACAATTCAAAGTCAGTCTCATCACTTGTTTGGCGATACAATTCCTTTTTATCGTCCTCATTTTCAGAACCTCTATCTTGTTTCTTGCCTGCATTGCTCTCTGAATATTCGTTACCTTTAATGTCGCTGAATTCGGATAGATCAACTCCTCTATCTTCTTTGGAATAATTCTGCACGTTTTCTGTAGAGCTGTCGAGGTTAATTGCTCTTTTCGTTTTGTCTTGTTCAAAAATTTTGTTTTCTTTGACATAATAATCTTCTAAATTACGACAATCTTTTATTTCGACATCGTCATGGGTCAGAATACCTTTTCCAGAAACTTCAGCACCACTGAACTCATCAAGAGATTCTTGCAGACCAAAACCCACGGCGAGCCCATTAATATCCGGAAATTCATTTTGCTCATTTTCACTTGTGGTAATTTCTTTCTCACTTTCTGTACTCGCATGACAATTGCGGCCTCCTTCCGCAAGCGATTCATAACCTTCTTGGTTCTGATGTTGGTTAACGTGGTTTTCCTTGGCATGGATCTCATTGGAAAGGGGATTAGTTTTAATAACACCTTGTTCTGCGGGAGAATCAATTCCGTTCATCTCCAACTGGTTAACCATGTAGTTAGCGGTATGGTTTTCGTTATCCATGTCTTGATTATAGTTGACACTTGCCCCATCACTTGGAATCCAAGACGAGTTTTCTAATAATTCGCTCTTATATTGTGCTCCATTGTTATTTACATCACTTGAATTAAAACCTTTTTTATCGTCTTCCGCGCAATTTTGCTCGACATGTTCATTACTTTCTATCGATTTGGTGGTATGCGTGTTCTTTTCGCTACGGTTTTCTGTGTCATCAGACCTTTTAGAATGTTCGACCATCTTCTTTGGGCCAGACGGACTGCAAACTGCAAGAGTGACACGCGAATTTTATCAAAATGATGCCGTTTTGAGTTTGATTGTTAGAACTACGCGATAATGATATATACAAACAATGACAGGTTCTGAATAAATTACGTTTCAGCTTCACAAATAATCATATTTTAGTAATTTTAAACTATCTTTCATACAACTAAACCATTGAATTTTTTTTTTCCAGCAACGGTAAAATAGAGTTTGATTCCCTGCTACGGCTTGTCTAAACTATTTGTATGAACCACGGGATCTCGTAGGGAAAAACTGAAATGGGAATAATGCTTCTTGCGGTTTGGCTGGGTTGTCGAGTTTTTTCCTTTGTTTTTGTTTTAACTCGAGTCACCTGTTGCAAATCGAAAATTTAATTACGATAAATAGTCGAGTTTAAAAGAGGTTTTTTCTATGCAAGTGTAGTTAACCTTATTAATCAAATTTGTCTTTAGATAAAAATGCATGCACAGTAATTATGGCTAATCTAACTTAATACCTTCAGTTATTAAACTCATTTTCAGTTTTGTTATGACTACTTTAATCTGTAGAATTTTCATTGTTCAGGTGTATTTAACCAATATTCTGACACCAGCTTTGACCGTAAAGAAATTTCCTGTTGTGCATCGCTTTAGTTTTTGGTTTATTTTTTTAGACTTATTGATAGAAATATAAAAATCGGGCGATTTCGGAAGAAACTGCTCATAACACCAAATATCTATCAACTACCGAGCTTTCATAAAAGTTGATACTATCTAAGGATAATAAAAATGATATATGGAAATGCATTGTTTTACTTTTACTTTAGGTTTTATGCAATTTTTAGGTTTTTGGGCTTCTATTCTTTTTTAATTTGCAATTATCTTCTTGGATGTTCTTTATACCTACATCAGTCCAACGTTTTTTTGTATTTTTGTTCGAATCAGCCAGCAAAATCTTTATTGTATTGGTTTGACAAAGTTTTTATTTCTAATCGTGATTTGTTTGCTGTAAACAAATGGCTACAAATTTGACACTGAGGAAACTTTCTTTGTTTTTTTTAAAGTAAAACCGTAAAGTGAGCAGAACCAAGCTGAATAGCAAACAGAAGTTGAATTTCGCTAGTATCAGTTTTTTTCTAAAAAATAATTCTAGTTTTTAAAATACTTGGTTAACTTAAACTATCAGACAAAACAGTGAAATGCGGCCTAAAACCGCAACACGGAAATACATGAAGAATAGACGCTTGTAAATTGTTAAAAAGCGTCCCAAATGCTTTGCCAAGTTAAATTTACCAGGCGACTGAAATCAATTGCCACTTTCAGTTGTTTATTATATGGTAGCAGGTTTTGAATTAAAGTATATGTCTTTATTAAGTTGACCTCAAAACAGGTGCTTTTAAAACGGCTTCAAAACGCGGTTTATCTTTTCATTCCCTTTATTTGTTTTCTGTTTATCGATAGTGTAAGGCTTTCGTTCTTCATAAATCGAATAAAATAAAAAAAAAGAGATGCAATATTAGCGAAATAACAGTAACTGATTTCTTCTTAAGGACTATTGTTACCGGTATTAAAGTTCGTTTGACTCACTATAACTTGTAAAACTGTTTACTAGCAGCGAAGCAACTTCTTTCTTTCTTGTACGTAGTTCAGACCAAAACACCCTCCCGTTTCATAAAAATGCTTAAATGCTTTGCAAAATCTCTGCAATAGTATATAATAACGAAAAACAGCAGCACACTTTACCTCCGTTCGTGCTAAATATCTGTGTGTTCATCTTTTTTAAGAATTTAGAACGATTTATTAGTTGAGTCATTTAACGAGTGAAATTGTGTATTAATCTGAACATTTAAAATCTATTTTAACGACAACCACCTTTAAACTTCTAACAACCGGGTCTACATTTTGAGGTCAAGGTTATACCACTGCCACTATATTGCCGGTTTCTTCTGTGACTTTTATTTGGTCGCCGTCTGGTTGACTGGATTGTATTATATGCGAAATTCAACATAAATAACATACATGTCTAAACTATAGTTTTTATCTCTTGGTTTATCACTAGCCAACATTCTGCTAAACATGTCAAGCGGGGATTTTCTAGTGACAATATAACAATTAAATCAGTTTGCTAACTGATTGGGCAATCGTATGCGTTTTTTCAGGATCTTTATTCTGCTTCAGTTTTATAACTTGTTCTCATAATTTTTCTTCGTCTAAAACCCTGTTAACAGGGCACAAACTAACCCCGGTTTGACCCCGGTTAAAACTAATCCGGGTTGCGTTTACACGACACTTCTCTTTACTAACTACCAAGGTTGAACCCGGGTTAGCAGTGGTTGTATGACAAACTTGCCCGGGCTGAACCCAGCTTGGCGGTTTTTTCACGACAGAACAAAGCCGTACCTAGCGGGGGGCAAGGGGGGCAGTTCTCTCCCCAGCGACCCGACAAAGTGACTATAGCGCTCGCAAATGTGTCATCTCTGCCCACTCAGAAATACTAGAATCTCTATTAACACTGCCCCCCTGCTCAAAAAAGCCTAGGTACGGCGCTGCAGAAACCAACCTGGGTTAGTCCGTTTTTGGCCCAAACGAACCAGGGTTAGTTTGTGCCGTGTAAAAGGGGCTTAAGATTGAACGAAATAATTGAATATGTTCAACGATACTGAATAACATTCCTAAATAGTGCTGAGGAGTGTCAAAAGTCGAAACTTCGATAGCTATCAACTGTCATGCGTTTATAATAATCCTGACAAGCAAGGGTATTCGGTGTTTGACTAACAACTCAAATGTTTGAAACTCACCAGTAAAAGACTCAAGAAACGTTTTAGTGATCTACTCAACCTGTCTAAAGCATCTATCACAATATTTGGCGGGAGATAATTTGAGATAGATCTCATTTTATGTTTGAAAGTGATAATGTTTTTAAGGTTTAAAAGCCATCAAAGTTTATGATCTTTTAAGAACATACCATAGGTAAAGTCTTGTGAGAATTTTGTTTATGAATTTGAAAACTAAGTAAAAAAGAACCACCTCTACTATACTTTACTGCTGTTCTGCATGTTCTTTATAGAATGTGTACTAAACCAGAGCAGTGATAGGCAACTCAAAACTATATATTAACCATACAAAATGCGCATATATAGAAAGCCACATCAAGTATATCCAGCCGAGTATTGAACGACGCATTTCAGTAGTGACTTAGGTATACTGGTAAACTGAAAATCACATGCCGATAAACGTTCTTAATGTAAAGAGAAAATTTAGTGTAAAGAGAGACTGGTAGGCGTTCTCGACAACATGAAAGAGATAGAAATTACACCGTGTAACACACAGTTAATTTTGTTTATTAAACATAAAAATGGGCTTTGAAACACGTGATAAGACGTATGAAATTTGAGCCACATAAGTTTTAGTTTCTGTCTACTATATTTTCAGTTTTGTTATGATGTGACGTTATGGCAATACTTTTAAAGGGTTTTCGATAGGAGTATTTTGGCAAGGCTGAACCTGCCAGGCACCCTAAACATGGGGTAGGTACAAGTACCAGTAAATTTCACGTTCGTAGTATAAACTTAGCACTTAGATGTAGGTAGCCAAACTTTAGGTTTCTGTCAATCCTAAAAAATGGATCTCTTAAGGCCAGGTCAAAATATTTTAAGAAAAAATACAACCAAATATAAAATTTTCCAAAAAATTTCATGCGCGTACCAAATTCTAAAGACATGTTTCCTGAGGGCTAAGTAAAGTTGTTTCTAATAGCTTGTATTGGTTGAAGGCTTCTTAATTAAAATGCACGACAAATTTATGGGGCGTAACAGTCGAACAGAGCACTTCAAATACCTTCAAAATGGTTGCATTTTTCGCTCGACATCTCAGAGGTGGGAAGCTTCTTGTCCAATTTCGCTTGTTTCTTGGTTTTTATTAGAGCTCTAATTTTTGTGCAAATTTTTAGCATTGCCCTAGCATAGTTTGCTGTTGTATAGTTGCTTACTGAAGGGCGTCCGTTTTTCAGTAACAGATACCCCTTTTTCGTCCTTTGCTACATAAGTTTAACATAAACTCTCAAAGGAAAGAACTGGTTTCCAACGGTTGCACTGTACAGCGGTTTTTAGAAAGTGTGCTTATTTCAAAATTTGCTTTAACCATTTCTTTATTTTTTATTATTGAAAGCTCTTAGTTTTGTATTAGAATTACATCTCCACATATCCGGTAAATAACGTGTTCAAATGTCTATCATTACTGAGGGCCAAAACAGAAAAAACCCATTGGGAAAAAGGGCAGGATGAAACAAGGTAGTCTCAAATGTGTAACAATCTACAAATATGAGCACAAGTTTCCGTAAGAGCTTAAGGTTTTCTGAAACTAAAGTTTTTAATTTCTGTTTCTATGAACTGTTTCCATAATCGAAAGCTGCCTTGGACTAGTAGAAAAATGTGTAAACGGCTAAATGGCACTGGGACACGCGAGCACCAACAGACATTGTTGATATTTCACACAAATAAATATTGGGTGCTCAGTCATATTGCTGTTAGTGTTTAATGGGTTTGTACCATTTTGAGATGTGATATAAGAACAGTATATTAAACACGTACACTTAATCAAAACTGTTTCGTCAATTACATTTACGCCTTATAAAACCCAGGTACAAAGTTGAAGTGACATCGGGTATAATAACATGTATTATTACATGGCTGAAAGATTTCGCGTGCTGTGATTGGTCAATTCCAGGTCCGTAAGTAGCCGTACGGACCGCTAGCTCTTTTCAAAACCAGAA
>JAOBRG010148768.1:0-18628 GCA_027574985.1 Umimayanthus nakama | reverse complement strand
CAGTTCATATTGCCATGTCTGATAATAGTTCACTAAGACCTTCCATCTGACAAAGTTTGGGGAATTCGACTTTGGCAGAGTTGCGCGACATTCTCGAAAATTACCGACAGCCGCTCTTAAGCAGCTACTTTTGCGCGATTTGTTTTGTACAGTTACCGGTTCAGGTTGTCAGATGTCGATCGCAAGCAAAAGTCCAAAATAAGTTATTAGCATGCATTTACTATCGTTAAGTATCCTAAAAACATTTTTAAAATTTAATATAAATGTTTTTCGAAGTTGCTTTCATACTCTACTATCTTCAGTTGTCGGCGGGTGAAGGATTGTTATCGTTTACCTCACTACTTAGAGTTAAGTGTTGTTTTAAAAATCTGAGAGTAAAAATATTTGAAAATGAATATCTGAGAATGAAACAATCTGACAAAGAAAATCTGAGATAAAGAAAATCTGAAGATGAAAAATCTGAGACCAACTATAATTTGGTTAATTTTAACCTCGCAGAACTATCACTATGGTTCTCTGATGTCTTTTAAAGTAATTTGCAGATGTAGTTCCGTGAAATACCCTGAATTCTCAAAAATTTGTAAAAGTGGTCCTGCAATATTTTGGGTTTCTCATCTTCTTTTGTTTAGTTTACAATATAAGCATATTTCTAACCAAGTGATGATGTCAATTTATATAACAATACCTATAATGGCAGGGAGAGAAATTGCCCCCTGCCAAAAGTTTTGATCAGACGTTATATAAATAAAGAGTAGTTCCTCACTACAATGCATTAAGCCGTTACCCCAAACGGTCTCATGCACAAAGGAAGAACAAACAATACACAGTCATTAGAGGGTGCAAACCGAGATGTGAGGTTTCCTAACTGCAATGATTTTTGGACGGAAAAAACTTGCTACACAAAAACAACTGTTCAGAAGATTGCCGATGTACCCGTTCGAGCGCTGCCTTATGGAATTGTTTAGGTGGACGAAACAGTGTTCAGTTTGTAGTTTGTGGAGTGGCGAAAAACGGTTTGCAATCAACCCCAAGATTCGTGTGATTGGAACTACAGACATATTATCGTCTATCCAACAATCAAGATCTGTAGCTGATGGCTGGAGTATAAACCAAAGACTTTTCAATATTGCTCGGATCTATGCAGTGATAACTTGTTATATTATCTAAGGTATTTTATTGTTAATATTATTATGATTATTAGCAGCAATAGTAGTAGTAGTAGTAATTGTAATAGTAATAATAATAATAATAATAATAAAAGTAGTTGTAATAGCAATATCATTTTGCTATTGTTGTTCTCATTAAATATACCATTACCATTCAGGGTCGTAGCTAGACTCAAAGTTTCCCTGCCGAAATTGGGCCTCAAAATCTTTCACATAGACCCCTAGGTCCAATGGCGTTGGGGGTCTTGCAAGGCCTGGAACATGGCAAAGAAAAGCTGCCGAGAAAAACCATCCCGTGCAGAGCTCAATAAGCAGCGGGCGATCTTCAGTGGAGCGGTGACTGAAAGTCTTACTGCAATAATCTTACCTAACAAACACACTGACAAATTTATACCCAACAAAAATTAATCAAATGGGATAATAACACATGTACCTTTAAATAAGTCTTAAAGAGTTTATTTTCAGTGATATGGAAGAGCCGGAGAAGAATAAAAACCTTTAGTTTTGAAGCAACTGCTTAGTACTTGTATGCGATTTGTTACGTGTAGTTACCAGTTATCAGATATCGATCGCAAGCAAATGTAAAAAAATATTTTGAGTAAGTACTTGTTATCGTTTTCCCTTATTATAAATAGAGTTTAGTAATATTTCGAAAATAAGAGAATAAGAAAATCTGAGATTGAAAAAACCTGAGCCGGAATAAAAATCTGCGAGTATAAAGATCTGAGAATGAAAAATCTGAGAATAAAAAAATCTGAGACTGAAAAAACCGAGACTTACTATATTTCTGTCAAAAACCGGGGTGAAAATATAAACAAAAAACTTTTACTCAGTCTAAGAATTTTTGTGCAAAAAACTAATATTTAGAAAAAAGAGTGAAGGCACTGAAATGTTTCGCTATTGGCCTCGTCAGTATTGAACTCACAATCTGCTTCAAAGATGCAAAACAACTTCATATCTATTTGTGAATACACTATATGGCAAAAAGGTGCATGTGGTCTTCGTTGTGTTAACAAAAACAACTGGGTTGAACACGGTCCGTAAAACTAAAACATTAGTTTTTCCCGTAACAGTGTTTTACTTATTTCAAGAAACTTTCATAAGTTGTCGTATTTTGTTGTTCTGACAAAACCATGCTTTTACAGGCTTAATGAAGTTCAAAGACTAGATATTTAATATGGACGATTTTGTGTGGACTACGAACTTTGTTTTCAATCAATTCTCTCTCTCTCTCGTTTTAGGTTCTTATGACGTAACAAATGAAACGAAAACCCACTAACCTTCAAATTACTCGGAACGGATGAAATAAAGACCTGAATTTGACTCATTTCTTTTTAGCTCTTCTTGAAATCTTTAGCTCTTGTAGTTTTCGTTAGTTTCTAGTTTTCAACCTACGCGTCTTGAAGAACTAACAAACGGAGTAGTTAATTCTAATGAGTTATCGCTTAGCAGATGTCGTGAAAAATTTACGTTTCCCAAATATCTAGACAATAAGCTCACGCAGAGTTACAAAACACTTGTGATGGAGCGCTCTGCAACGATAGCCCGATTGCAGGTGGTTCATGATTCAGTTAAGAGACCGGGTTTTGAAAAACTGTTGTATCTGTCTTATTACCACGATCACATCATTCATCATCTTGAAAAACTTTTTGCGTACGCAAAAAATTGTCTTTGAACAAACTGAACGACTAGAAATTTTGTACGTTAATTTTCAAAACCAACATCACATGCAAAATAACGACAAAAAGGTCCGTTAAATCATTAGCGAAGAAAGCTAGTCACCGGGGGTAGTCAAGACAGTTTTCATGAGCCTATTAAAATATTCATTAGTTGTGTATCTAAAACTTAACAAAATGGGTTTAATCAACAAAAGTTGATATGGTATGTTTTTTGCCTGTGGGATATAGTGTTAAGCTGACGTTTCGAGCGTTAGCCCTTCGTCGGAGCAGCCATTTGTTCAGCGTACTCGCCCACGCAGATAAAACAGTTTTTTTCAAAACTAGTCTCCCAGTGTTTATCTAAAACTTAGTTTTGCGTCGGGATCTCTTGTTTAGGACTCTCAGTAAAAAAAAGTTTAAATTTCCAAATTCAAATCCCATGCACCCTTAGATCACACACAACGTTACTGATTTGAATTGGGAACATAGTGAATTCCACTGCAACAGTTTTTTGAATTTTTTTTCTCGAATATGCACTCACTGTCTATTAAGGTAAATAAAACTAGAATAAAAGTCTATTCGAAGTGCGTGATCCAAAAAAGGCGAGTTTCTACTAGGTTTATCTAGAAATGAGATTCCACCTTCTTTTGAAGTTCAAAAGGGAATTTTAATTTGACTAAGGGGCAAGATAAACAGCCGTGTCATGTCAAGATGTTCGGCAGGAGATCCCTTTCATGCAAGGAGAAAACTGATGTTCGAGCGCTAACTGATAAATCAACGAGATAATATTTTGGGGAAGATTTAATCTTAATCTGTCAGTTGGAAATGGGCTGGGATTCTCTGAACAGGAAAGTAATGACAAACTGACTATCAATTTCCGCTTCATCACAAATGAGCAGAGTACCGCAGAGCTGCTTTGAAAGTGGAGGGGGAAGTAGGGGGAGGCTGACTTGTGCCTCAAAGTGGGGGGTCGGGGGGGGAGAAGTTAAAACATCTTTTTCTTGGAGGGGATGAAGCCCCATCAGCGTCTCTCCCTCGAGCTCCGCGGGTCCTGCAAGCAGTCGTGTCACCCAAACAAAGCAAGTCCAACTGCCCCCATTAATGCTAGCACTTCACTAGGTGATCGTCTCCTATTAGGTTCACTCACACCGCAGCTTGGTTTTGTTTTTGAGGATAGAAACAACAACAATACTACTACTACTACTACTACTACTACTACTACTAATAATAATAATAATAATAATAATAATCATAATAATAGTAGCATTAGTATCTTTATTCTTTATTTTAAAATACATATCTAATGTTACAAGATAGAAAATTTAAAAAATGAGGATGAGACATGTTTTTGTAAAAGTTAAAAGTTTAGTTTTCCTAAACTACTAGGCCTCTTTCTCTCTTTGTGCCCGGTTATTAACTGCCAGGTTGATCTTGGTGACGTCACCGGGATTCACCATTCGTCTCTCTGATGTCACGGAAACTAATCGTACCCAAGCTCCTGAGCAACAATCGGCCGGAAGTTGAAGAAGCTGTACGGGAACTAGCTTGACTAAACAAAATTTTCCGATCTGGTAAGAGGAAGACACGCAGTAAAGCTCTATTCTCAGAACGAATATCCCATTGGTTGCTGAGCAATAATGATACAGGGACCGCGGAACAACTTTAAGATTTGGGGGCCACCGTTAGTGACTCAATATTGGGGGGCCGGTGCAAAAGACACTTTTTCTTACTAATTCTTTACAATTTAAAAAATATTGGGGCGCACATGCCCCCTCCCCGGCCCCGTACTCCGCAATCCCTGCAGTAACAACAGCCAACGCTTTTTAACAATATGCTAATGTATGTTTGTTTACGGATGGTTAGATTTAGAGCTAAGATTTTGTTTACTTAATGTTGTCTTTTTATTCAATGGGATCTTTCGTTCAAAGAGAAGAGATCGACATAAGATACACCGCGATGCTTCACGACCCTTTGTCCGCAGACGTGTGGAACTACAATTCAGGGCTCGTACACCTTTAGTCAAAAAAAAATTTCCAGGACTTTCAAGGACCAGACTAAAAAAAACAAGGAGTTTTAAAATTTAAAAAAAACTGATTATCAAACAAAACAAGTAAGCAAATATATTATATTTGCTACAATTGTATTTCTTGAGTAAACCAACTCTTCAAACTGAACTTCGCTTCAATGAACTGAAAACTCAAAACAACCGAACGAAAATGCAATAAAAATGTGACCCTGGCTCAAGGCGGAGAGAGATTTGGGGGTCCATCAAAACTATATCAAAACTTTTCAGGGGTAGCCATAGAATAGACGCGGACGGACGCAGACGAGCTCAAGCAAGAAGCGATAGAGATTTTAGCGATTTTGTAGCCAGATTTGAGGCAAACACGTGAAATTTTATGAATTAGAAATTTTTTCAAAAAAGGCCCCACGAAATAACCTGAACTTCCAAGGACCGAGAGTGATTTTCAAGGTTTTCCAGGCCTGGATATTGACTTTCTATTTTTTCCAGGACTTTCCAGGTTACGAGCCCTGACAGTTGGACCCCGATAACTCAAACCCTTGGTAACACAAATTTCCTGCTAACTCGAAACAAAACTAATTTCCCTTAGATTTGCCTCATATATTTACTGTAACTTTAACCCCGAAGAACACGAAAACCCGCTAATTCGATACTAGCGATATTTACTTCCTCTCATGTACTTTGCTTCGTAATTTTACCCTTGGTAACTATAAGTCCGTTTGTGAATAGATTTTTCAACAAATGTTAAAGTGAGATTTATAAGCTTTCTGAAGATTAATTACTTCATTAAACTTGTGGTTTTTATACTTTTGTTTTGTCGCTTTTCTGCTCTTACTTTGCTAGAAATCTTACAATGAAACGTGTCATAAACACGAAACAATGTTAACCAAGTGTTTATGGTCTTTTTGTTTAAAACTCCAATTACTCGAAGTAATTTTATTTTCCCTTGGCAGTTCAAAACACCGGAGTTCAACTTTAGCTCAGCTTTCCAAGCGGCCTTGCTTGAGGGCGAGATAAGAGCCGCGTAGCAGGGGACAGTCTCTTTAAAGGTTGTTTGCGAACTCGTTTCCAAGAACTTTCCTTCGGTAATCTCATCCAACCATTTATATCTAAGAATCAGGGACTTCTGCAGTCAAGCAACAGCGAAAGGAAGAAAGATCCAACTATTGGAATACCGTGTCTTTGGAAAACTTTGCCGACTCCCCACTTTTTTTAAGAGTTACTTAGTACTGAGAAGTGTTTTCAGCTTCCACCTCCACTTTGAGTCACACGTCAGCCCCCACCCCCTCCCCCCACTCACTTTCAAATTAGCTACAGGGTCCCAGAAACTCTCTAACAGCGGTTTCAGCAAGGTTAGGGAAAAAGGAGTACCCATTTATAAGCGTCACGATCGCATCTAATGAGGCGTCTGCTTTTGTAGTCTAGATCGCGTCATGCAAGGAAAACCCTGTAAACAAGGTGACCAATACATGTAGCATGAAAATGAACCGCGCGATGATCGATGGGAAAAACGGTAGTTTGGCGCAAACTGAAACGTCTCTCCCAAAGTTGTTCTACAGTTGTAAATTAAACTCTTAATTCGACGATCTGCTTGTACACTATTCTCATTATCCTTCCCTTGCGAGTTTGCTACAGACAATACCTCGGTCAACTCTTGAACTAAGTATCACGAACGACGCAGCAGTTGAGCGGTTAGCGATCACGAATTCGAGCCACTGCCGACCGCTGTGTCGAGTTGTTGAAGATGACACTTCACTCGATTTGTTTAAGTCGACTCGGGGGCTTAACAATACGGAAACCGTAGATAAGTCAAGTTCCGGCCTTATGTAAGCCCCTTGGCTCGGAAAAGGATAAAAACCTTGTCCAAGTTTTAAGAGATTCGCTACAGCAGTAAACAGTTCTCATATACATGCAGATATTGCTCTACGTTTAATTTCATGACAATTTAATTCACTTTCCATTACAATCCGTTACAACTTTTCGTCGTTGGTGCTATTAAGATTCGTCTAATTCTAAACTTGACCAACTTTTATGACTGAGTACATACAAAAATAGAACTCTGATTACAACAGCCATTGTTTCATGGTATGACATGGCGTCATGCTGAAGATTCATTCGCGCTTTTTATCAAACTTCATTGATCTGGCGATTTGCGTCGTTGTATAATCTCCCGACAAAGCGTCGAAAGTGTGACTCTATGAGTCGATTTTAAAAACCATTTTGGTTATTTTCAGATATTTTCTTGGTTTTATCTTAAATTCGCTAACTAAAAGCTAATGTTTATAGCAAAAGTATTTTGACCCAAGCTTACATGCACAATCCATCACAGTGGCCTCCTGGCTCTAGCTTATCTTTGACTTCAATGCAGAGGACAAAAGCGATTAGCTTCTACTTGCTCTTGATCAACAAATTTAAACTAAGGCAAGAAGACAACAAAATGTATCAACATAGTCTCTTTTAGTGCCACTCCACAAAACACTTCATGTCATTTGGAATAACACCTTTGTATGGCAAACTATACCGCTTCACTGCCCTTGCAGCGAGGCAAGAAAGTCTAGTATGCTTCCACATCAGACCACTCAGCAGAAACTTGGACTCATCCAGCAAAGCCTTATCCACAGGCAATTCTCCAGCAGCATTTCTTATGTCGAGGTGTGCACCTGCTTGGATTAGATGCAAGATGATGCTCTCTGCAGGCCCGAAGCCCCTGTTTTCCTCAGGGTACTTCTGGCCATAGTACGGGTCAGGTGTATAGGAGGCAATCACATGAAGGGCAGTGTCTCCATGATTGTCTCGAACGTTCACATTCATACCAGATTGAATCAACAGTTGAACAACTTCTATATCGGGGATTTTCCTTGAAGGTTGGAAGTCTCCATCAACAGCCAGGTGAAGAGGTGTAGCACCTGATGAAGTGCATAAGTTCAACTTCAGAAAGTCTCTTACCAAACGATACAGCCTTTTTTCTTCAACGTCCCTTGAATGGCATTTTGTCAAGTACCAGATGAAGTCATAAGCTACCTTTGTAGCTGATTCAAAGGTCTTGGCGTCTCTGCTCGTCATGGACAATTGCTTTTTCCTTCTAACTAGGATTTGTAGTTCGACAATCACAAACTCAAAGATGTCAAGCACTTCACACAAAGGAAGCTGAAAAGTTCCATTGTCAGTGAAGAGGGTCCGGAATAGTGTAAGCACCTCCCAGAAGACCTTGATTGACAAGCGGCTGTATTGAAGCTGCTTCTGGTTCAGATAGATTGCGCGCTTATAGAGTTGTAGTGACCTTTGCTTCTCTGTGTCCTCCATGACTGCACGGTAGAAGCAGTTGCTCGCTCTCGTTATTACAGCTTCAATAACATCCAAACTGCTAGCTCCAAGAATTCTTTCCCTGACAAGAAATCCTTCCATCATAAGAGCATCGTCGTTTTTCTTAATACTCTGCAACTCTTCTGGGGATTTGCTTTCAGTTCTGGAGCCAAAAGCCACAATCGGAGGCACGGTTGGTTTAAACAACACATTCAGGTGGTCTCTGTACCTAGCTTCAAGTCCCTGCATCAAGAACTTGTACCCTTTCTCATAATCATCGGCAGCAATGTCTTGGTGAAGAGGCCAGCTCACATTGACGATACCCATAATATCTTGTTTATTGATATAGGAAGCACCTAGCAGCTCTAGTGCATCAATGCGTTCTAATCTAGTAAACTCAGGCCTGGAAATAAGATATTCTACAACATCATCCTGCCAGCGGAATGCAGCCCTAATTAGTGCTGACTGACCTGCACAGTCAAGGAGTTTGGGGGAGACATCTAAAGTGATAAGCTCCTTCACCAGATTTAAACATCCACGCTCTGCTGCCAAATGAATAGCAGATGATCCAAATTTATCACTGCTGTGAATGTTAGCCCCCTTTTTGACAAGGTAGAACACAAGCCCAGGGTTGATAAAGCCTGATTCAATAGCGGCTAGTAAGGGTGTCATTCCATTTTCACTAGCAGAATTAACTTGAGCTCCACTCTCAACAAGAAACTGAACTATAGCATATTTCTTCTCAAATAAAGCTTCATCACAATTTACCACTTTCCCAGTCTCAAATGGCCCATGAGCAAGAGGAAAAAAGAAACGGCATGCTATAAGTAATACGCTTGAGCCACTTTTTGAGGTATGATTCACATTGGCTCCATACTGGATCAGTAATTTGACGGTTCCAAGATTGCCCTTCGCTGCCGCACACCAGAGTGCTGTCACATCTTCACCAGCCTCAAGAACTGAGTTGCCAGAAATATCACTGTTTACTTGAACCTGAGAGGGAGCAGTCAGAGCAGTTCTAAGATAGGCTATAACTTATATATATGTGTAAACACACACATGCACAACTATTCATGACAACATCCTAGAACCCATATACACAAACTTACACACATACAATCACATCAGGCCCTTAGGCAGGGAGGAAGCATGGAGCCAAAAAGGTCCGCCTACTGAGATTGTAAAAGATTTAAAACAATGCAAAATAATGTGGTGATAATACTTCAGACTGATATATTCATTGCATATCCAGCAGTTTGAGGACCCTAAATTTCAAAATTTGTTTGGGTATAATGCCTCAAGACCCCCCCAAACCCATCTGTCTTTGGTACTTATGTGGCCTTAGCATCATTCCAAAATTAGTTATTATTTGGTCTTGGTTCTTGAGGTACTGTATGCACACTACTCCCCCCCCCAACCTAAAAATCTTGCTACAGGCTGGCCAATACATATAATTTATATAAATACATACATAACACACATAAACACATTAAATGCCACACATACATACACTGACAAGGTTTTCAATAGGCAAAAAATTGCTAGATTTAAAACACAAACAAAAACAGTTGGGATGCAAATGTTGAAATGTGGTGCATCACTAGGATGCAGATGATAAATAGGAGATTAACTTTAGTTTCCTTTGGAACTCCTAAACAAAAATCTAGGTCATTGGGACACCTCTTGAAAACTTATACTGAAAACCCTGCATACATACACATACAAACAAAATTAATATATAAAAGATGGGAAAACAAGAGCGATCTTTACTGTGCCAGTACTGTACATGCAGGAGACACTTTGGGCAAGCTTCCCTTGGAAATGATATATGATTCTGAAGGTGCCTTAATAGCTTTTGTCATAACTTAAGTATTGACTTTTTTGCCAAGTTTGGTTTCTGGGTATGGTCCCAAATTGGACATCCTGAAACTTAAATTCCATTACTCAAAACAGTTTGACAAAAACGCTCGGTGAACTGAAGGCCAGTTTGCACTTGTTAGGGTGATTTTCAATATAAAAGGTGAGGTGCCGTTGTTTATTTTTCATGGTGACAATACATTGTTGCTTTCTTTGTGACACAACTTGGGGCTCACTGCAACTTGGTATATTGAACATAACCCACTAATTATCTTCAAAAAGCATATTTTGGTGTTTGAGATAAAACTTAATGAAGTATCAAAAACATCTTCATTGACTTAATGTTCATGAGACCAAACCTTCAAAACCAAGACCTTCCTTTCCTGATAAATCATGAATTGGGATTAAGATAAAATGCAAACAAAATTGGGATAACCCCAACTGACATCAAAGCGCCCCCCTTGTTCTGTGTACCTCCCTTCTAATGTACACCAGTTGATATGTGCATAACTTAAAATCATTAAATGATAAATTATTATATTTTAACAATCTTTTTGATATACATGTAACAATTAATGTGAATATTTTTTGCACTATTACCCCAGGGGCCTCAATCACATATTTTAATAACAAGGGGGGAGTGGGGGGGAGTCCTGAGTGATTGTTACAGCTCTGAAATTATGGCCAAATGTGATATTTTTGGGTCTATGAAAGATGCGGCCAGGATTTCTTGGGGGTCGCACAAAAACACTACAGGATGTTTTTAGGTATGCTTAAAAGTAGTGTTTTTTTAGTGGTTTTAGGATTTTTTGGGCATAAAATATGAAGCTCTGTCAGACTCCCCTGCCCCCCCCCCTCCCCACTGCGTCATTAAAATTTGTGAGTGGGGCCCTGGGACTACTTAGTACAATAATGCACTATATTTATGTCACTTAAATCCACTCCTTTCTATTAACTCCCTTTCGTCACTGTAAAGAGACAGCTAGTAGTTACCTGAGCGGTCCCAGTCTGCTCGATGTCCACCAAGCCCTCCCTGAGTAACATCTCCACCAACCGATCGTCCCCCTTGGCAGAAGCCAACATCAAAGGAGTGTACAGGCATCTTCCTTCATAGAAAACTTCAAATCTTTTCTGTAGCACTTTCTTTCGCTCCTCTCTGCTAAGCTTGTACCGCTCAAGAATAGGATAAACCGCCCTTTCGTGATAAATCGCATCCAGCAGTTCTTCGTGGATCTCTTCGATTCCGCTGGAGTTCTCCGCCATCGAATTTCGTTTTCGACAAAAATTATTCCACAGCAGCTGTTAGGAGTGCTTTCGAGGGTTTCGTTTTCAATCTGCTCATGATCTGCTTTAACTTCCCTACACGCCGATCTATGTAAAGGCAAGGAAGAACTTCCTTCACCTCAGAATTGGTGTTAAAACAAGCCCAGAATTATTGCAATGTGGCAAAAACAAACCGTCGTCACTGTCCGCCATTTTGAAACTAGACACTCTTCAGTGAAAATTGCGTTGGAAACTGGACTCTAGTCGACGCCATATAAGGAGAGAAGTTTCTTAGCATTCAAAATGGCGGGAAGCTGTGGTTCTTTTCGTCAGTTGGAAGACAAACCGTGTTCTTCAGAGATTTTCCAGATGAAATGGTCACCCAAAATGGACCTTCTAGCTTTAGTAACAAGAGAGGGAGATGTGTGGTTGAATCGATTGTCCTGGAAGCGCGTGTGGTCCGTTTCCACCTCTGAGAATCGTGTCGTTTGTCTCGCGTGGAGACCGGACGGAAAACTGCTTGCTGTTGGCTATGAAAACGGGAACGTAAAGCTTTTCGATATTGAAAATGCCGAATGCATTCACACTTGCTCTATAGACCATAAAGTAGTGTTCATGGACTGGACTGAAGAGAAGAAACTGAAATCAAATGGTGAAAATGAGAATGGGGAGGCGTTCTATGAAGAGAGAGCTGGAGTGTATCTCCCAGTTCTGCCCCAACTCCCCAAGACCGGTGGTGCTTTATTCTCCAAGGAGTCAACACAGACTCACTCGACAGATCCTAAGAGGCTGAGGTCGCTGGGGGAAAAGCTTAGTATTCTCGTAGTTGGTGATGACACTGGTCAGGTAATTTATAATACGCCATCAGTGAAGTACAGTATATCATTTTTTGATATGAAAAAATAATATGAATGAGTGATCGACGTCTCTGAGCCGGGGCATAGGAGGGGCATTTGAGCAGTGGGTGAGGCACTAGACACACTTTCTACTGCAATGCAGATTTTGTGAGGGTTTAAAAGTCTTATAATTTTAATGAACTAGGGCCATCACCATAAATTGTTTCTTTTTCCAACACCCGACCAACTTTTTTTTTTCAAAATACCATTTAAAGAAAACAAAACTGACCCATAACTTTTGAAATTTCAGTGAAACATAGTTTTCATTTTAAAGGAATTGTATTACTTTGAAATTATTGTTTTTTTTCTCTGACCAAACTTCGAGTCTGAGGAAAATGGGAAATGAAACATTTTATGGGGATGGCCTCGGAAGAAATAGTGATATATAAAATGAATAGTGAACCAGGGAAAAGACCCAATGCATTCAGCATGATCTTGCTTTTTTTTTTTTATCTCTGCTACCTAGTAAATCTCTAATTCCTAATCAGTTTTTTCCAACCCTTACTAGCTCTCTTTTTGAAATATCCGGGTTTGTGGGAAATTTTTAAAACTTGACCTTTAGAATGTATATTCCACTAATGGGCCCCTCTTTGGAATAAACATAGCATTTAGGCATCCCAATCTGTAAAAGTCTGTCTCAATTGTTAAGCCTCCCTTCAAGAAAGGTAGTGAATAACATTTTGAAAGTTGAACTATTTCGCTAATATTATACTATGAGTATGAGAAATACTGTAATAGTATTCATTTGTAAAGATTTATTTTCAGTTGTTTGTTATTATTTTATCATTTACATAATTTATGTCACTTATGGACCTGTCAGAATCCAACAGAGGCTTGAAATAAAAAACCCTCCCAGGGGGTTTACATACCTGCCAACAGTAATGATAAAATCAGGACAGTCCGGGTTTTTGACTTTCAAAATCTCCAAACACTGGGATGTCCCAGTTTTCTAGAATTTCACCTGGTAGATGTAGCTATTTTAAAAGCAACGTTTTAAAAAGACATAAATCAGTATTTTTCCAGCGGGATGGGGAAGGGGGGGGGGGTGTAAGGGCAACATGAAAGTGTCCTGGGCTCAGTTAAATGAAGAGTGGATATTTTTACCCAGAGGATAGATCCCTAACCAGCAGGCAAACAGCAAATTTTATCCACTGAATAAGGTTTTATTTGCTGGATAAAGTTATCCACTCTTCAATCAACCAGGCGCTGATTTCTGATTTACAAATGTTGGCAGGTTTGGATTTATAAAGCAACAATCTTAACAACAACAATCTTTATTAAAGTTAAGTCAAATTTTACAAATTACATAAAGCTCTTGCAGTATGCCATTTTCAGCTCATAAGATATAAAAGAGGGATTTGTTTTAGAAACCCATTTTATTTAACAATATCATATTTTGTGTATTTTAGACAGTGGTTCACCCCAGTGTTTGATTATGTAAGAGTGTCACAGTTTTTCAGGCAACATTTTTGCACGAAAAATCAAACTTGTTTAACATGGGTTGAGCATGATTTTTAGCACAGTTGTCATTGTGGCAACACTAAATGCTTTTGAGCCTTCCTCAAAAACTTGCAACATGTTGAAACTAGAAATTGTGTGCTAGAAATTGCTCTCCACACCCTGTTACACTATATTGATTTTTGCACAACATCAACCTTTTTGTATCAAAACATCACCTTTAGATGACAGACTTTATAGCTGTGATGATAGTAACACTAACATAGTTGTTCTGGTGCCATTATCACAGGTTCACTTGTTTGTTTATGGGATGTTCTGTTGTGGAACAATCAACACTAACATTGCGTCAAGTGCCAATGGAGGCACCTCTCAAGTAATCAGTGCCTCCCTGTCAAAGGATCTCCGTTCATTGTCTGTCATAGTGAAGATGGGGACAAGTGATTCAGAAACAGACCACACTGCAACGCTTCTCCTCTACGATACCACCCTTCTTGCCTCAAGAAGCCATGAGCTTGCCTTGGTTGCTAAGAAACATGGAGAAATTGCCACCTTAATAGAGTATTTTGATGAGGCAACTAGAGCTATGTCAGATGCTTGGGAAGATATCTTGCTTGAGATGGACACAAAGTTGACACAGTTTGCCACAGAAAGGGCGCGTGCAGGTTCTTCTGTCAGTAGCGAGTTTCTAACCTTGTTAACTCGAGGTGTTGCAAGCCCAGAACTGCAGTCTTTCTTGATACATGAACTGACTGAGAAAGGCTTAAAGAAACTGGGTCATAGTGTTGAAAATTCTTACTCAAGTATTCAGAGTTTGGCACTGAAGCATGTGGAGTGTGTCACACAGGCACTGCTGTACCATATGACAGAACTGATTGGCATGGCGAAGTGGTACAGCCAATTTGGAGTTCTTGGACTGGAGGACAGCTCAGTACAGTTGGCAGTTAGAAGCATTGGCTCTTTGATGTTGAAGACCAGGGAACTGGTGCAGGTTATAGGAGGTAGCCTCAGAAGTTTCAAAGCTTTTTTCCAGTGGTTGTATTGTATAATTCTTCGGCTTTCAGATGAGCCAGTGCCAAGCTGTATCAGGCAATTCAGTCAACAGGATATTATTCTGGTGGCAGCATTCCTAGAAGACCAACTGGCATTTGATAAGCAGGGCAAGTTTACTCTTGAAAGAGTTGGCCAATACTTTGAAGACAAACCACTCGCAGTCAGGTTTAGTAGCAGTGCCAGTCCCTGGAGTACATTCATAGAATCAGTCCCAGAGTTGAAGGCAAGCCCATTGTTGATTCCTCAAGAGGATACAGAATCTCTTGCAGGGCTAGGTCAAAAGCTCAAAGATAACTTGAATAGAGTATTCAACAACCCAGCAAAGGTTATTGGTCAGTCACTGATGTTTAAGTGTGCAGTACCCCTGTGGCGGTGCTCTGATCCTAGTGTTGAGATCCCTGTGGTCACACAGACATGGTCGACTTCATTGTCTAGTCAGCTAGTGGCCTTTACGGCCAGTGGTGCAGTTTCAGACAAACTGCATCTGGTCAGTCTTGCAGTGGATCCAGCACAACAGGTTCCTGTGCTAAAGGCTGTCTCAGTAACTGTAAGCCAGCTGGGAGATCTTGCACAGCCGGGAGTTACAATACTGTTCAAGCATGCAGAGTTTTATGATTCTGAAACAGTGTCTGTATTGTTAGAGGAACATGGGGAGGGAATTGCTGATGATGATGCACTAAGTGTGATAGCACAGGTACCTCTCTCACATGTTAAGCAAGATTTTGCTATCAAATTGTCTGGAATGGATTCAGTTGCTGAATTGTCAGATTTACCATGTCGTGACATTGCCTCAAAAATTACACATTTTCGGAGGCTGATTGCAATGAGAGCCAAGTCTTTGAGTGTGAGTGGAACAAGAAAGGTTTCTTGCGTTCTTGCTGTGTCCAATCGACGTATTAGGCTGTTTGACATGGATGCAGAGGATGAAGATGAGGAAGAAACAGAAATTGAAGCAGAAATCGATCAGGAGAAAGAAGACAATGAAGAAGAAAAAACAAAAGTTGAATCAGAACTGAGCATGTCTTTGTAAGTTTGGGATAAACTGTTAGGCGTCTGAGTCAAAATTGCACCGGTTATTGCAATTGGCTTCTAAAGAGTTATTGCATATCCAGACAGGAAACTGTGCTGAACTTCTTTCAGTCAAGTATTTTCATAACCATTTTCAAAGCACCCTACATTGTAGCACAGACAGCAAACATTAGTTGATAATGCTGCTGTCAAAAGTTCTTGAAAATATGCCTACAAGAGTTTTGAGTCCCATCACGGTGTTGATAAGTTTATCCACAAGCTAAAACCCCATCATTTACGACGTAAAATGACCTGACATGCATTAAGAATCTACATGTATTGATAAGAAATCTTGGTTGTAAACTAGTCTTCTTTAAACTGTTACTGTTATTAATTTAAGTTTTCTGATGTGTAAATGCTACCGTATTGATGGCGATAAGGTTGGATTTTACTTATTCGTCCTGTTATGGAATGTGTCAACGATATTCCGAGCCACAAGAACAACGTTGAAACTTCATAGGCGTGACTAGTCCAAGGTCTCTTGTGTATCAAGATATTTTCTTTCAAAATTCGTTGGTCAAACAACAAAATAGTTAATTTTCTCAAAAAGGAACTTAATGATTTTACTTCCTGAAAAAAAGTCTACCCAACTCCCCCCCCCCATCCCCCCCCACACACACATATAATGGTAAAAGGGGCTCTAAAATTAAAGAGGGAATTTTTCAGTTGATTGAGAACCTGTCCACACATAGCCGGGTATTTTCGAGAACGGAGATATTTCAATCCGTACTTAGAAAAACCAACGTCCACACATGCCGTTTTCGAATCATATTCGACCGGCCCCACATACAGGGACCACGGAGCAACTTTGAGATTGGGGGGGAGGGGGGGGGCACCTTTAGTGACTCAGTATTGGGGGGGAACACAATACACTTTATCTTACTAATTTTTTTATAAATTTAAGAATATTGTGGGGAAGGCGCGTTCCACCCCCCACCCCCCTACTCCGAGGTCCCTGACTTAGAGGGGTATTTTCGAAAACGGAGATTTTTACCTCTGTATTTAATAAAGCCTGCATCCACACAGCGTTTTTCGAAAGAGCGTATAGGTATGACGTCATCGTTTTTGAAAACCTCCGTTTTCGCCCGCTCACCCGAATACCAAGGAGAGCGTATTTAAAAGGCTCCGTTTTCAGTGACCGAAAACGCCGACTACGTGAGAACGGTAGCCGTATTCGGGAAAAAACATCAACGTTTTCGAAAATACCCGGTTACGTGTGGACGGGGTCTAAATTAATGTTGATACTTTACTTTGATCAATTAGTTATGACTAGCGTAACTGTAAGAAAAGAGATGCGTTTGTCAGCACATCGGCTCGGTTCATTTTGTTTGTCAGCACAAAGGCTGATCGCGCCTGCTTACTCCCCGAGAACTTCTGCGGCCTCGAAACATCGTTTGTCACAGGTAGCCTAGTCAAGAATAGTATGCTTTGGCTTGGACGCAATAATGACCCAAACTGATTTGAAAATCCTTTTGCTAACTGTAGGAACTTATCTTATAACAATTTGTTGATAAAAGACAGCACTGTGCTGTGACTTTCCTTTTATGAAGACTGAAGCTAAGGGGCGAACCATTTGATCTTTGAGGGGAGGGGTGGGCTTTTTTTTAAAAAAAAATTCCTGCAAGCCAAGTTCTCGTAAAACTGGTGAACGAAAAAAAAAAATCCTGCATCACATTCCCAAGGGAAAAAAATGTTGCAGTTGAAAACAAAAAATTCCTGCTAGTGTTTTGTATCAAAAAAATTTTCTTACACACTATGGGACATGAAAAAAAATTTCCTGCTCACCAAAAAAGCGCCACCCCCCCCCCCCTCAAAGATCAAATGGTCCACCCTAAGGTCACTTTTTAGTTCTCAGAACTCGTTCAGGGCCCGGATGTACAAAGAGTGGATAACTCTTCCTAGCGGATAAAATTGACGCGTTCTTATAATTTTGATTGGGCAACGGGCAAAACTTACCCACTGGATAGGGGGTTTGTCAGCTGGATAAAGTTATCCACTCTTCGAACAACCGGTCCCTGGCCAAAATGGCGGTTGATCAGAGCCGCTCAGTTCTCCCGCTCCGCGGGAATTTTGAGAATTGTGGTGGTAAAAAATGCAGACTAGTACCCAGTCGCTTTTATGGGCACGCAAAGGATTGTCCTCGAGCTCGTCCTGCCCAAAACCCTTCGCGCACCCCTCATTTCCTTCCCAAAATCCTCTGCGTTTTCTCTCTTCCGCCATCTAGAAGCGACTGGGTACCAGTCTTGGAAAAATGTTCTTGCATGCCTACGACTAGGCTGTTAAAACTGGCCAGAACCAGTTGTTGAGTCGGCCAGAACGTAAAAACGGAAAGCGACCCAAGTCTCGGTGGAATACATGCAGTTCTGTAGCAACTGCCCTCAGGTTCAAAATAGACGGAGGGAGGACTTTGGAGCCTCCTTCCACAGCTTATTTTGACCCCACCCCGTTTATTACTGTCTGGAATTTCACGAGGATATATCAAGAAGTTAGTTAACATATAGACAGCTGTTTCGTTACTGTAAGCGGCTCCGCAATATACTAGATGTACCGATGTTGAGCGAAGTTAATAAAGCGTTTAACTTTAAGGAGAATCCTGTTTTCGTCTTTTCTCAGATTTATATTTTGTTTCAACCCTCCCCCGTTTGTTTTGACACCCGTTTAATAATTTTTCAAAATCCTTAAAGCTCCCTTCCGGTCATTATGAATCTGAGAGTATTCTTTTCAACATAGCTATATTAGTGTATAGTGTGACGTTTCTTGTTCCTCGCGAGTTTGTTTCGAGCTGACTTAAGGTTACCGTTCACCTTGCGCGGTGTTTTCAGTTTTCCGTACATAACTCCGTTAATACGCATCGGATACCCACAAACCTATATATCAATGGAAAGC